>JAHZMZ010002595.1:0-11301 GCA_027743805.1 Lepidocyrtoides sp. E14 | reverse complement strand
GCTCATAAGGTGTGTTAATATTTCGACCATTATTATTGTGCTGTCGTTGTCTTGCTCTCTATTTACGCTGTGAGAACCCCGTTGCACTTTTATTACTTTTATTATTACTGCTACTACTATTATTGGGCAATGGCCATAACATTGCTCTTGCCATTTTAACTTTTGAAATTGAAACCTTTTCCTGTACCGTGCAGTATGAAAGTTGTTGCGGTATTGAATGTTTAAAGAAATTTTTCCATTGGAAAGGTAAATACAGATATTATGTGTAATTTTTCCTTGTCTTTTCCAAGAACTTAAAGTTGAAAACGGTTCGATCTCTTGATCCAAAAGGTTATTCATCTTATATTTTGAGTCGGCTGAGTGATGAAATGATAAAGCTGGTGTAAATACTGCTAATCAAATTAATCTGTCTTCGTGAAAATTGAATAGTAGTAGTGCATGAGTTTTGCTTTAAAACTTGCGTAGACCTTACATACCTACCTATTATTCTTTCTTTAAGAAAAGAAACCATTCTACCCTCTCTTTTCTCACTACACCTTCTAGGTCTGACTGTAACCTTTATTTTCCTATTCTGGGACTTTTGCCTTATCGCAATCTCTCTCTCTCTCTGTACTAAAATGTGGTAATGAACGCAATTTTGTTGATATGTGCACTTGCTTGCACTCTAATAATACTGCCAATCTGACGGAGACAAACTAAAGAAAGAAGCTATTAGCATTAGGTAGCTTTCTGTGCAAGCATTATACTAAAACAAAAGCAAGTACCACAAAAGTGTAGAGACAAGAAAAACTCAACAACTTTTTTTCATGTACAAAGCTAAACGTTATCTAAATGATGATATAGCAGCATTATCATCGGATCAAATATCCTCTGAACATCCGCTCTTTTTCTAGAATTCCGCACAGTCAGATAAACGCCACAATGATGAGTAAAAGTAAAGTGTGATCAGAGAGCAAGCATGCGGCCATATGCATCGACACCATCATCATCCTCATGCGTACAATAATCATAATTATTCATGCTACCCCATACTTTTTATTCTTTTCGTTTTTTTTTTCTTCTTCTTCTCTTATTTACTGTGAATTTGCGCGTAAACTATTATCTTTCATTTTAATTCATCATGTAAAGGAAATACATTCATATATACCTAGGTTTTAATGTACAATCTTAAAATTGAACATTTTACAAAGCAAAGACTTGCAAACCGTGAAATGCTAAAATTACGATCTGTGAAAATGATTTCAGTCCTAGTGGTTGTCTTGTCCAAATACTGTAAACGAGTTGATGATAACCATTGTACCATAAGGTACATTCTTTTCTACACACTGTGCTTAACAAAAACATGTTCTTCTGAGACTACAGGAATTATTGCATTTCACTTGGAGAGGATTTTTTGCAGAACGAAGAGGAAACGAAACATATGAAACATCCTAGATTGAGCATATAATATTTTTAAGTATGTAGTCTACAGTCTACAGTATATTCAAAAAATAATATAAAATATCCGTGGACAAGATCATTGAGCATACTATTTTTTTAAAAAAAGAAGGGCTATATGAATGCTTATGCAAACTAGGTAAAATTTATGTTTATTGCATGCATAGACTCTAAAAAACTGTATAATCATTAAAGGGGCTCATACATAATCAGATGCAACAGCATTATCATTTCAACACCCTCGTTCATGATGAATTGCACCAGAAAAAAATGATATAATAACATCTCATCTTATATCTTCTCTTTTGAGTAAATAAGATGTTACAAACGTGTACACAGGTATGTTTGTACGTATGAAGAAAAAAATGATGAGTTTTTCTTAATTAAGTTCTCATTTTCTTCATTCTCTTATTACAACTCACAGACAAATATACTGCACATTCATAAGTCATGTTGAAAATAAGTCATTTTACTGGGATTGGCTGAAGGTGGTAAAAATTGTATGGTACGTGTAACGTATATCTAATATAGCAAAAAAAAGTGTGGGAAAAACTGGTGTTACATGCCCTGCACTTTGTTATGTGGCAGAACATTATTTTACAATTACAGATTAGTACAAAAAGGAAGGCAGCACTCGCAACACAATCCACGCATACAACACTCAACAGCGCTAACTGATTGCTGTTGTTATTCGGATAATATGCTCACACAATCTCTGAAAATAAAGTCATTGTCTTTGACACATCTTCACTAGACATAAATTTGTTTGTGTACTGTGCATGTGCACTATTAGATGTTACGCAGCTACGCTTACGCTCATTCTATTGTCTTCATGTTCAACCAGGCATAGGTTACATAGCGTGTAGAGTAGAGTAGAGTGAATGCAAGAAAGAAGACGAAACAACTCTTTAGACACCAGCTTCTCATTCACTCATTCATGCAACTCTCAAGCACTTTTCTATCTTCTCGTAATATACTTTTCACGATGTTTGTGGCCAAAATATGATTCATTGTAAGGAGTCTGGCAAAGCAACAAATTGTGGTGACTTTATGTTCCCATAAATCCGTCACATTTGAAGGAATACCATTGATTTAGTAAATTAGTAGCTATATGGACAAATGCTGGTAGGTAGAGAAGAAGGCATACGGATTAAAGAAAGTCTAGCAGCTATAATAATAACAAAGGCGTCATTATAATTGTATTGTCTTTACATGAGACACTACACCATTTTTTATACATTTTCTGGATGAGCACATTTACGCAGGTAAGGTAGTTCGAGTTACTTGAAAAACTTTGAAAACTTTACACACATTTATTTCTCAATTGCAAATTTGAGTCAATTTTTGTATCACTCAGGATAAAAAATATTCATAACGTTCATGCAAAACCTTAATAATTTTAGAAGCATATTATGCTCACCCTATGTGCATTTCTACATATAGCTTTCTTTCGTACCGTATGCAGGGAACTCTGGAACGAAAGAGCAAAGACAGCTAGCTACCCGTTCCAGAAAACTGGAAAAGGAACCGCTTGGTCCGCTAGAAGCAAGTTTAGTTTTAAAACTAGTTCCTGCTTTTGGTCGTAGGTGGCTTCCCTCTCGGGAGCTAGTCCTCAGTGCTTCTCTTCCTCTTTCCGCTTACTATTGCTTGCTCCGATGTCAACATGAGATTGCATAATATTGTGCATTCGAGTATTTTACATTAAAAATTTTAATGCAAAGAGAGTATGCCTTTCATTCAGTGTATTGTTAAGTTTAAGTAAACTATGCACAAACTTTTTTTAAACTATCGCCGAAACCAGGTATTCATCAACACACACTACAATCATCTACATAATTTACAAAGCTATTACAATAAAAGTGTATATATGATCAGTCATCATAATTATGATGATGATTATGATAACATGCGGTTTTCTACCGGCAGGCCGGCATCGAAGACCGTAATACATTGTGCATGTGATTAAATACTGTGTCATTTGACATGATATTGTATACCAAAATAGTATACCGGAGTACCAAGGCGTTTCTGTGAGTAGTAGTGCATTGCCAATGCCAAAAATTACCGAAACGGTATGCACAAAAATGTTCAGGGTGTATAGAATGTATTGGGCTTGAATACGATGCTTTGATACTTGTAAGATTCTTGTGTCTTGTGTGCATCCATAAATGTATCTCACAATACCCCATAAAATTCTTCAGAAGCAAAGCTATCACTCCAATTGTAGAAAGGGTGCTTTATTAGGGTCAAGCTTGATTTCTTTCAAAAACATTTGTAGTTGTCAGACGTACGTACGTCCTCCCTACGGGTGAAACATTTTGATATTGTGTGGAGTACCGTGGCGTCAGAGTCACAAGATGAAAATTGCACTTGCTTACCTGGAAAAAACAAACAAACAAGAAGAAAGTTATTATTAATCAATTAATCAATACAAAATAGGCTACATGTGTAAAAATGAATGCACATTTCTACACATTTCATTAAATTATCATCACAACCGATTAATTTAAGTTATAAACATTTTGTTCTCGAAGAACGCTCGTTTCTCACTAGAGCAAAAAGGATGGAACCAGAAAAAAGGAGGATTTGAAAGATGAGAAGTAAAAGCTAATAAAATAAATTGGATCCAGATAATAATTAGATACACCATAATTCTTCCTTTGTGCATGCTTAGGATACGTTTGAGCCCCACCAGAGCATAAAAAAAGAATCGGAACAATATCACACTTTTACTAGAATAAGCAAAGA
Organism: Lepidocyrtoides sp. E14; assembly: GCA_027743805.1. Taxonomy (NCBI): domain Eukaryota; kingdom Metazoa; phylum Arthropoda; class Collembola; order Entomobryomorpha; family Entomobryidae; genus Lepidocyrtoides; species Lepidocyrtoides sp. E14. Next base: position 7,116 of record JAHZMZ010002595.1, on the reverse strand, counting down.
ACAACTTGCTTATACATACTCACTTACTTGTATTATATGTTGCCATATAGCTCAATGACCCTTTCTCATCTTCTCAAGAAAAAAAGTTATTGATATTGTTTGAGCAATGGAGATGGTCATTAAATGGTTTGTGAGCTGTCATCATCAATATGATCATCATCTGGGGATGAAATACTATTTTCCCTCACAATAAAAAGTTACATAGGTGTATATAACGATGTGAAGTATGAGGTACATAATATGTGTACATACTTTGCATTCTTATTCTTGTTCTACAAGTTACTCCTCTTCTTCAAAGTGGCCATCTTCCAAGAAATCTCGTTTCCTTTCTGAAGCAATAATCGTAACAATAACCAAAATAATACACATAAAAATGCTTTCTCCAATCCATCAAAATATTATACACTATCTTCAGAGTGTAATACTTTATTTGTACAAATTTACACACCACACACTACAAGATAAACGCTGTGCGTGTGAAGAATCAAAAGATTTCCATCAATTATCCAATGAGCAGACATTTTGCATATTATCCTAACATGTAATGTAAATGGGCAGTACTGAAGATGAAGAATGTTTCTTCACTACTACTACTACTACTATACAGTGCTATTCAGTATTAAGGAATCTCAGGAAATGAGACAAGAGCAAGCAAAAGAGAATAACAACAACAACAACAACAAAAGTAATGCATGTGCTCAGAAATGAATTGCATCCACTACTGCTGCATCACACGCAACACAACTGATTCATTTCTCTCTGCTGGAACTATCTATATCCTGCTTTCTTTTTCTACTGTTAGATGTACTTTTACGAAACAAGATACATTGCCTAGTAGGATCATTACAGGCACGAGGGAAATAAACGAATGGTCGTAGCAATAATAATGGTAACTTGAGAAAGCGGAGTGGATTTAGTTTCCGTCTCAGCGTGTTTATCATAATTTAGGCATTAGTCGGACACATTCAATTCCCTAGAGATCAAATACGTCTTATTCCTTTTAGAGTTTTTGCTTCTTAAAACGACTCCGCTTAGTAGCTAAATCTTACACTTCTTTTTGAACAAAAAAAAACTGTATCTTTTCAGTTTCTCTAATAGTAGAAGCTGGACTGGAATATTATGCTTTTGTTTTGGATTGCACAATAATGCACACCTGAAGCTAACTCCTCAGCTGCTAGTTGCATGGCTTACATAAGATATATCTCCAGAAGAGAAAAAACAAAGCATACTCGGAACTGTTTTCTACTACTACTACTACTGTATCATAATAATCTCGACATTATTGCCAACAACAGTATATATACGCTTTACAGTAAAGTGAAATTAAAGTCTTTAAGCCTTTTTTTATACTCTTCTTTACCAAGCCATTGTCTTGTAAGTCAAGTGGGTGACAATGAGAGAAGCAGCCAAAGTCTTATTAATTTCTAGCTGGTTTGTCTAGACTTACCTATATTCCTTTCTATTTTAGGCCATCAGTCATGAATGAGCGGTCAGATTAGTAAGGCCGACCCAAGGTAATACAGAACACCAATAATAATATGGAGTTACCTTTCTTTTGAATAATGATAAGAAAAGTTAACGCACCGTTTTTACGTTCTTTTAAATCACTTGACATTTCCTATCCATCCGTTTTGTATACATCATTTCATTAAAATGATAATGACGGAGTGGTGCCGTTAGTGCCGCTTCTGGTGAAACGATTGCAATGTTAATGTAATTAAGACAAAAGGTTTCTCTTCTCTGACAATTCATTTTTATCAAAGACTCGTGTGAATTACTGTTAACAGCATCATAAACTTTGCGTTGTTTCTTGGTAGCTGTTGAGTGATAATGGCGAGATGAGAGGAGGGGAAGCTTCTGCATACTTTTGGCTGTTATTGTCAGCCATTAATATCACCTTTTGGTATGTGTGTATTTCTTTTGCTACTTTTTTATCTGTTGTTCTCGGGGTGCCATATCCTTTTGCTCATCTCATGTTTACTTTATCAAACGGTTTGGTTAGATTATCTTTGATGGTTAGTTCGCTGATGGTGGTCGACCGACAATTACACTCAAAATGCTTAGCTTTTTCTTTGTTCCCTCCTTAGTTGATATAGTCAGCCATCATTTTATTATTACAAAGATTAAAAACTGCGATGGGTTGTAAAGTTAGGTTATAGGTACTCATATCAGGGCAGGAAATAAACAATATTGCAGATTCAATTAAGTAGGCATACTTAGGGCAAGAAGACAGATGGGTCACACGACCACCATGCGATGTATTGATGTGTTTTGAAAAACAATCTGTGCACTCTAAGCTTTAGACAGCAACACCAATGTAACTGGAACTATTATAAGCTCTAATGTACCACCAAGATGGAACTGATCCTGATAAGTGAGCTGAGCTGTTACATAGTAAATAGATGTAGTCCAGATAGTCCAGCTACCACCAGTCGCCAATCATCCGTTTAATGATTTTTAGTACCTGACTGGCTAATGTTTTGATGTTGGTGACAACGTGACAAACGTCGACAAAGATGGGTTTTATTCTAAAATTAGATATTTGTCTGACCCCTGCAGAATTAAAACTGGGATAATGCGGATTAATATACCAAAAATAGATTTTTGCAAAATGTATTGCGTTATTTGACATTAAGAAGACTCCATTCCCAGTTGCTACCTGAAGCTATTATAATATCAAAAAATGTTATAATGACTTTATTTTTTTCATTTCATTCGCAAAAAAATCTGCTGTTTTACTTGATCCGGCAAGCTTAAGTTGCGTATATTATAAGATGCATTCATTCAAGTGTTTTAATCGTGCATTCAAGTCTTTTGGCAAGTGCAGCGTGCCATTTTTCGCAAAGCTGTGTTCGCTAAACGAAGATTACCCATCTGTCCATTAATAATAGAAAAATTTATGAATTTTCCATTGATGTAATGTACAAGTCCATTCATCTCTCTACTGTCCATATAAAATGAACTTGTATACCTACATTATCCCAAAAGTTTGTTGCTTGTCTATCATCAAGCTACCTGGTGACGCACTAGAGAGAACTGCAAATGACCAGTAATCTTCATAATAAGCATAAATATATCCTTTCATCACGTACTCATGTTTTTCTTTTTCTCTTATCTTGGTGTGGTGGGGGGTGAGTGAGTTCAGTTTCTAGGATTATGCTACTACACCTTTTCCAACAGAAGAAGGAACAGTATTATCCCAGAAATATCAAAATGATTGTTCATGGGAGAAAGGAAAATGACAGATTACTGTACACAGAAGAACGAAACAATTGTTTCTCTGCATGTATTTTCATTATTACACACTGACTTAAATTATTGCGTTTGACTTTTTTCATTGCTCCTGCTGCTGTTTCTGCCAAAGGGAGAAATAAAATTTTGCACATTTCTAATGTACCCTGCCCTCTACGCATTTTACATATGAACATTTCAACATTACGTATTCCAAGGAGGTCATGTAAGTGGATAAATGGATGTTGCTACAAATAATAGCGCTGGTAATGTTTTAGGCCTAATTGCTAAATACATAGCAGCCGTTGCGGCATCACTATAAGAAGTATGATTATTATTATGATGTGTGTACAGGAATTTTTATACTGTAATGGCTGAATTATTAATGGTCTATGTTGGAGGTCCTGTCCGCTTCTGCTGTTAGTCGTGTTGATCTTCTTCCTTCGACGAAAAACTCTCCATCATCTGCGTCAATCCGCCATTAGATTCAGGAAAATGACTCTATTACTATAACTAAGTGCTACACAAGTCTATAGCAGGAATATCGCTTTGCTTTTAAATAAAAAATTCTTATCTTGATTGTAAAGGAATGAAATTCATCCTGTTACACTTTTCCTTAAGCTAATATTACCCACTGCTGCTGAATGAATTCCACTGATCATGATGATGTTGTTGACGGTCATCATCCTATCCTCGACTAAGGAAAATTTGTAATCAGTAAATTGAGAAGTTTGCACTGCATGCTTAAAAAATGCTTGGTAGTCTGCTTCATCGTTCCACTTGACCATGAACAAGGCCAGAAAGTCAGCCAAATGATCTAGTAGACATGTCAGCGTGATTTTTTTTCTTTTTCTGTTGCTACATTACACATGCACACGTCGTTTTTTTGCTGTGTTAGTGCATATTAGGACGGCTTGCTCTTCTGGCGTATGAATATGCTATGTGCATGATCTTTTCGCTGTTTCTCCTGTGACTCTCTCTTGCTTAGACAAAATAATAGTCATCATAATGATGATGTTAAACGCTCGTTGACTTTAATAAATAGTCATCGTTTATATTGTACGTTACGTTTACAATAACATCACATACGCACGGAGGAACAGTGCAGCAGCTTTATAAAGTAGTCATGATCATGATTAAAGTTGGTCAAAGATGATGTACATGAATATTCATAATGTTAATATACCTACATAATATACATGCCCACCTTTTTCAACATGAGTATTATTATGGTTAGGAATGTTTGCACAAACAAAGTTTACTTACTGATGGCGGCTCTTTGTGTGCATGTAGTATCAAGGTTTACTTGCTATTTGGGGATATGTAGTTGTTTAGTAAATGTTGCAAGTAATCTACTTGATTGTATTAAAAGAGCAGGGTAGTTTGCTTTGTCATTATAAATGGTGATTAAGATTGATATCTTATTTTTTTACTCTTTCCACGTCTCCACTGCGCGTTCTATATTATAATAAATGTAATGAAGAGTTTCATTAGTTAATAGTCGTTTCGATTCATTCAGTATGCAATATGCATATTTTTAAATTCTATTTTACAAAGCACCATATTCTTCTGAGATTTAATTTTTTAGACCTATCAACATTCTATGAGGATTCAGGATTTTATAAAATACTCTGATAATAACATAATAAAAAAATATTTTTGTCTGCCATTATGAATGCACTGTATATATTTTTGCAAAAAAAAACCACACTACAGGGTGACCACTAACTATATTATGTACATGACTTTTTACTAGATAAAGATATCCTTTGCAAACTCACGAAGTTCATGATCAAGAGGAAAGACTGACCAACCCCTTTCAAACCCATAATTGAAAACGAAATGTTCAAATCCTCCAATTGCATTTAACTTTGTAACAATAATAATAATAGCTGGTTAGACGTAGGGTTTAAAATTCTCTTCGGGTATTGCGACATAGGTATTAGGTATGGTATATTATAATCTTTGGGACTGCAGTTTTGTTCCGTGAAATAACCGCAAGATAATAGTATTCACAACAGTAGTAGTAGCAGCCTACTACAGCAGCACGAAATACACTTGTATTCGTTTTTGTTTGACTTTTTGTGTTTTTATTAGTGTACAGTTTAGTTGTCAGTAAACCCATTACAAGTTCATCTGCTGATGAGATACCAATCAAATAATAATATACGGATGCCGTGTGTGTATGGTTTTATGGTCTGTTTACAAGTTGTACTACAAAACAAAAAAGCAAAAATGTATTACATAATATGCATCGCTATTCTCGTGTTTGAATTGCATATGCATAATATGCGTATCTGTATTATGTCCACGAAAAAAAAACTGGCATGTAAATGCCTACAACAAGGTTTATTGTGAATGTACTTGCAAACTCTACCTACACATACGCACATAAAAGAGCAGCAGCAGCAGTACAGAGAACGAAGACGGAACTCTCTCTCTCTCTCTCTCTCTCTGAATGAAACGCTCTATTCTAGAAGCTCCAGAATTTTACGTCCCATTTTATGACCGACTTTATAGGTCGTAAACTCTGGTTTGTGAGCTCAAACCTCTCAAGTACACCAAGTCAACAAGTACAAAGTAGATTTTTTTACGTGTTTAGTAGTATAAGTACGGTAACAAGCATGTTGTATCTTTCTGTCGTCTCTCTAGAGTGAAATGGTTTGCTGCGAAAATAAAACCACCACCACACTACACGTTCTAATTTTTATTATAGAAGCAATGATGATAAAAGTGATGTTGATGTACTGACATGTGATCTCTGGCAAGTGATAAGAGAAAGCTAATAAGATTTGTATTATGAGCTCTCAAATTAAGTGCTAAATGCGTTGTAAAAAGGGTGACAGGGAGAATTTCATTCACAACTTTTTTCCTTCCTTTTTCTCTCTTTGCTTCCTACAAACAGATAATTTCATCTCATGATGACATGTCATCTTGTTGTAAATGTCTTTGTTCACTTTTAACACAGGTGTACGAATCTTTTACAGAGATGTGCCATGTTTTATGCTCAAGTGCTTAAAGTACCTACATAAGAACAGAAAAAATGTGTGCTAGCATCTTGCGGAAGCAACTTTTACCACAGAAAAACGAGTGTTATTTATGAAAATTATAGTAGCTGCTGCTGCTTAAAGATTTGTACAAGAGATAATATGCAATCATTTGAATTAGCATTGTGTGCAGTTTGCATATTTTTATTCGTGTGCGTCACATTGATTAAATATGTTGCGTTCCAAAGATCCTCTCCCTGCCATTCATTAAGCAAAAGTGATTAAAAAACCAGATTTGTCACTGCATGGGCTCATGTATGTTTATGCTTGTTTTTTGAGCAAATGACAATGAGTGACGATTTTTAGGGGGTCAACCGAGCTCAAGCTGCCTAAAAACAAGTAGGTAGAGCCATATCCAAAGACGGTATGTCATTATCATTATCATTGAAGTTCTTTTTATTGTTTTTGTTGGTAAATAAACAACGGTAAATCTTAACTTTGACCTGTCACCTGATGCCTTTAATGCTCACTTTGCTACATATTGATCAACAGCAGTAAATTATGAAGGAATTAACGCAGTATGCTTTCTTACATTATAACGTGTATAAAACGACCAACAGCGGCAACTCAGCGTACAGATGAAAATAATATGGGAAAATTACAGATATTTTGGCATCCTTATCTGCTATTTTGTCTTGTGTCATATCACGCGACTCGACATACATTAATTTGTCATTGTAAACATTGTCTTGCGTTTATAAATTTATGATTGTAAAAGTGCACATAAAAATGTGCCCTTTTCTTGTCCCTATTTTTCTGTCAAAGTCATGATTTCTTTAAAGTATGCATGTATGTTACATACCCTATCAACCTCTATCACTGCCGTTGCTGTTGTTGA
>JAHZMZ010002594.1:0-17356 GCA_027743805.1 Lepidocyrtoides sp. E14 | reverse complement strand
CAGTGTCCGGATCACAGGAAACTTTGTCAATTCCAAAATCAACTTCACAAACCAGACATGTACGAATGCCCTTGCAACCACATGGGCGAGGTTTAAACATAATTGTCGTTTATTTATTTACAAAATATTATTGCTTATTGTGACCATTCGTATTATCGTATTTCACAAGATTATAATGAGTCTCACTATCACTCAGCAGAAAGAAAACCTTTCCAAAAGAAGTTCCAGGAGTGAATCAGGCAGAAATGCACAGATGACTTCTGCCTGTAAATCACATGTTCAATGCTCTGACTGAACACTTTGGTTTGTTTCTATGCCTCCCTGAAAACGCATGTTACTACGTAGTAGGGTAAGTAAGGTGGAACAGGTTAACAGGCACCTGCTATGCATGCATGCATAATGTGTGTGTATAAGTGTAGGTAAGTGCGAAGTAAAATAGGGATTTCCAAAATTATATTTCTCTGTTATCAATAATGGTATGGTATCTTACATCTTAACAACTTTCGAAATCGACATCATCAACTGCTTCGCTACAAGATGCTTCCTAGAGGAATCTAAAATCTTTTGTTTTAGTACCCTTGCCAGCTATAAATTAATTTAGTAATGTCGTGGAAACAATGATAGAACGAGTACGCAAGTATAAAATTATTACTACATTGACACTGAAATCGAGAACAATAAAATAAAAATTTCGGCTGTGCTTTACTCCTATAAACCTAAAGTTAAGTCGTTGTTTTTTATCTTCTTCAGTTAGAATTCGAACCAATTGCTACCCCACCGCGAGAATACCCATGAATGATGAATGAACTTAGAATGCATATTTACGTATTATATTAATTCCTTTTTGATTGAACGTTGAACCATAATGATGAATTCATTAACTTCTTATCCATAACATTATATTATGCAACAATGCATGTCTAATAATAGTGCAAGCACATCATAGAACTAGAAGTCCAATTGCAATTTTCAGGCGAGAATGAAAAAAGTGGTTTTATTTAACCAAATTATTATTTCAAGTTGTTCATACACATAAGAAAAACACTTTTGTAAAACAAACAAAAATAGTAGCAGGCTGTAGTTAACAGTTGAAAGCTTGAGAATTAGGCTGTAAAAGTTTCCATAAAAATGGCATCCATACAATCCGATTTACCATCTTCAACAAACAAAAATCTTAGGATAATAAATAAAATATTTCATCCATTAATTTTGAAACTGGGAACTGGGAAAGTTCCCATAATGCATGAATGAAAAATGTTTATCCTCATTTTCACCTTTAACTTAAATGCACATAAAGCGTCCCTGGTTGCGGAAATTCAAAAATGCACATCATTGTGTATTATGTCCAATTTACAGGGCAAATGAAAGTGCATGGCTTGCCTGCAAGAGCCATGCACGAGTAAAGAAAGTTGCCGATGGAAACTCCGACCGAAGAACGCGATTTCATTGAAAGCTTGCTTTCTACCAGCAAAGATGGAGTGTACAGCTCTATATCAAAGACGTAGCCTAATATTCAACAGTTTCAGTTCCATTCATTCAGCAAAGTAGTTTTAGAAAATGTACCTAATAAAGGGCCGCTGCAGAGAAACAAATATATACAGAAGCGAAATCGAAAAAGGGAAGGTTTGATGCTGCGTGTGTAAATTCAGAAACGGCTATATCATCAAAATTATAAAATTTTACTAATTGAAAAAGAGGTTAAAACCTTTACTTAGCTTTAGTCAGGACAAGCTATAAAGAAGTATAAAACCAAATCAAGCTTTTAGCACTGACTCACCTAATCTTTTCTCTACGTCGGAACAATTTTTTTTAGTTTCCGACTAATCTCCCGTACGACGTTTGAAAAGATTAGTCAAATCAGTCAATAGTCTTTACTGCTCATGACTCTGATGATGAGTCAATGTTCTCTATTCTGAGTCAATTTCTGACACATTTTTTGTGCATGGCTATGAGAGAAGTAAAGGGTAACATGAGACTACTAACAACTGGAAATATATTGCAGTATCTTGCTTTTGACTTAAGTACCTCCTATTTATATGTCATAAAATTATGAACAGAACAATTTATTGAGACATTTGCAATGCAATATTGCTGCTGTAGCTCTGTGTTGGATACCGAATAGATTCCCAGAAAAAAATTGTTGAAAGACTTTATCCTGACTGTACTTTATAGAGAGCTAAAATATTATTATTATTCCCTACTAAATTGCCATCTAATTAACCTCTAGAATCTATACCATAACGACATCTTGGAGAGTTCTAGCAGGCTAATTGAAAATATAAATCCATCCATCCATCCAAGTCTATATGAAGCGTTTGGGAAAAACAACCAATTCCATGGTTTATTTTGCTTCCGCTTCCTCCCAGTCATCATGATCATGATCATAGTAGGTATTATCATCATAAAATTATAGTTTCAGACAAGAACGATGATATTGTGGTATGGTTTGAAATGGAGGAGAATTCAGAAAAAAAGACAGAATTAGAAAGCTTTGGTGAAATAGCCAGAACACCAGGAGAGAAGATAAAAAAAGACGATTACGTTGACGATGACTGCTTATGTAATTTACCACTACACTGTTGCTACTTGTACAGGAAGATATAATCTCGTATGTTCTGTTTCAATGATTACTTATTTTTACAACCACATATCCCCTTTTTATATTTTTTCATTTTATTTCTACAAAATTTACTTTCCCTGATTTCCATGTTATTACGTCCTGTGTGTACCTATGTGGCTTGTATTGTGTAACATTTTTTTCTATATTTTTCTTACGTACTATATCAAAAGGAAAGCTCAAACCAAAAAGCAATAATGTTCAAGTGAGCTGGGTAAAGTACATAGTACATACAAGAAATACACAGAGGAACTTTCATTTCTTTTCACGGAGGAAATGCAGGGTTGGTTTTTACAAGTTAATAATAATGATGTATTTTTACAACCACATATCCCCTTTTTATATTTTTTCATTTTATTTCTACAAAATTTACTTTCCCTGATTTCCATGTTATATTACGTCCTGTACCTATGTGGCTTGTATTGTGTAACATTTTTTTTCTATATTTTTCTTATGTACTATATCAAAAGGAAAGCTCAAACCAAAAAGCAATAATGTTCAAGTGAGCTAGGTAAAGTACATAGTACATACAAGAAATACACAGAGGAACTTTCATTTCTTTTCACGGAGGAAATGCAGGGTTGGTTTTTACAAGTTAATAATAATGATGAATTTTCTTCTACTTGAGAAGGAAAAACACTAGAAAAACATTCTTCATCCTTTCTAGTGTTTATAAGACATAAAAATTTAGCAGTAGTAGTGGTTGGCATTATGAAGTACAGTAGAACTAGGAAAAGCCCGGAAAGAAAAACATTTTTCTAACTGGCCAAGTTTCATAAAATGGCAACGTATATAAAAGAGAGACAAGTAAAATAGAAACAAATTATTGCAATGAAAGCTCATGTGTGCACTGTAACGCTTCATAAAATATCATACAGTTTCGTAGATTTCTTTTTATACAACCTGCTTTTTCAAAAGAGCCATTGCTTATACAAATGTATGATAGGTAGGTAGACAATAAAATGAAACTTTTTATACGAAAGTCAGCTTAGAAAACATTTGAATTCATTAACGTGATACAATGTTCAACTTTACAAGGAGGAGACAATTAAACGAAACGTTTCTTTAAAGGCTTACAGTGAAATATCTTGTTGAGATTTTGATGATTTTATATGCTTTTCACCGGAAGTACTTGAGAGAAATTGAAAGAGATGTGGAATGGGCAATTAATTTGTTATTAAATCTGTTTCTATTAACCAAAATGTGGCTTAACGTAGGTTACCTATGTACAGTTAGATAGATGTGCTTTGGATAGTTTTGGATGCGGAAGTAAATATGTCAAGAAAATTTTTCAAACTTATGCGTTGAAAATAAATGCTTTACAATTATTTTCTTTACAAGCTAAGATTTATTAACAAGTGGTTCTTTATACATAAGTACGTTTCAATTTCACTTTCAGATTAGAATTTTGATAGCTCAAATTAAGTCGTAAATTTCCAACTGTTGTTCTAATGCAATAAGTTGTAATATGTAAATTAAAATTCTGGATTAAAATAATATATTATAGTAATTAATCATTCATTAGTCATTATTACAATTTACTAAAAACCGGAAAACATATTCTTCTTCTTTTTATCTTTATTCTTATCTTTCTTGTTTCTCCTAGAGCCAAAGAATCCTCCGCCGCCACCACCTCTCCAGAAACTGCCTATGTTATCATCATCTTTATCATTAAATTTCCACTTTCGTCCTTGTCGTTCCCCCGAAACTCTTGGTGTGCCTTCCACAGATTCAACTGATAATGGTGTAGTTGTGGAAGTGGTGGTGTCTACCGTAGTCGTAGTTGTGGAAGTGGTAGTGGCTACCGTAGTTGTTGTCGTGGTATTAGCATTAGTAGTAGTAGTAGTGTTAGTATTAGTAGCCGTAGTATTACTCTCGCTTGCAATAACAGTGTCATTGGGTATTACTGATGATACTGTAGTTTCTACAACTTGTCCACCTTCGGGAAGTACGGGCAGTTTCACTTCCAATGGAGCAGAGTTGTTGGTGGAATTCAAACCTATTTCAGGAACATGATAAGTCACATTTTCAAAAGTAGAGTTACCGACGCTACTGCTGTTAACACTACTTGAATTGTTGCGGTGACAATCCATTTCTTCGTTGCGACCATTGTATGAGGACAACCCATGTCCAGGTGAAAATATAGATGTTACGGAGTTCTGCAGAAAATATAAAATTCAAGCGTCTAAAGGTGTATGAAAGTGGATGACAATCGTCACTAAATTCTCTGAATTATGTTCAACACGCTTTACTTCAAATTAAGGTTTCATATAAAGAATTTTGAGCATGCTATACATGTTGAATCACATTGGTATTTTTTAGAATATAGAAATTATTATCTTTGCAGATATTACATACCTTGATGGTACTCATAACTCCAACAATGCTTTCGGATATTTTTTCGAATGCAGTTCCAGGGGTAAGCACATGCTGTTAAAAGTGAGTTATGAAACATGCCATCAATATTAATGGATATTTCATGTTATTGAAAAATGACACTTGTGAGTGATACAGTGTAACATCATTTTATAGCCACATACAGCACACTTTCTTCAACCCAGAAGTGAAGCAGGGTTAAAAATTACTTGCTCATCCAATAACAATTTTTTTCTCACCTTGATCTCAGAGGTAGCATTTTTGCTGTCATTTATTGCAGCAACCCTTTCCGGCAGTTCAGTGGAGTTTAAACCATATCTCAAGTAAATCTCCCATAAAGGACATGGCCGCCTGGTGGTGGCATTGTTGACATTGGACAAATTTGTATCCCATTGCGTAATAGAGTCCCTATCAACAATGACCTCAGTAACGGTGATAGGATGAGCAATTTTGTTCTTCTTCTTTTTGTCTTTTTTGTTCTTTTTCTTATCATGATGGTCATCATCATCATCATCGTCGTCGTCATCTTTTTTATCATCGTCATCGTCATCATCATCATCTTTCTTGTTAGGTTTTGACACAAGAAGAATTTCTTCACCCTTGTCATTATTTCCCAAATAAGGCTCCTCTGGTAAAAGCGTTGTTGTTTGCACTGAAGTTGATGATGATTGTGGCGGCTCGGACGATGCATTGGTAGCAATGGTCGTAGTAGTAGGAACGGTAGTAGTGGTAGTAATATTAGTAGTGGTAGTAGCAACAGTAGTAGTAGTAGTAACAGGAGCCGGAGATGAAGAGGGATTATTATCAGATTCTGTTATATTGCTGCCAAAGCTGAAGCTGATGTCTTCATTGGAAACGCTACCAGAATCGCCAATGACCGTTTCCGTTGTCGTCGTAACACCACTCACACTTGCCGCCTGGCAGTGGTGAAGACGATTTGTAACGCTGATGAGAAACAGAAGGACAACGAATGGTCCCATGATGATCCTTTTCATAATATTTCCTCTCTCAGCAAAATAGTCTATTTCTACTTTCTACAAATAAAAAAAGTAAAGAAAAAAATATATTATAGTTTTTTTTTCTTCGCTCATCTCTTTCACTTTTACAGTCCCGACGGACAGCCAGTCAACTTTCCTTTTTTTTCTCACTGGTGGTGATAATGATAACCAAGTAGAAAAGCAAGAATGTTCAGAAAGAGTAAAAGTCTCGGGTAGAACGAGAGAGTAAAAATGAAAATACATAAATATAAAAAGTAGTTATTGCTCAAGAAGAAAAAAAAGAGGGAGAGAGAAGCATTTATTTTTCGCAAAACGAAAAAACCATCAGTACATACACATCAGCCGAGATATTTGTCTGTCTAGAATTCTATATCATTTTTTTTTCTCTCACACACTCTGTCTATCTATACGTTTAAATAAGCGCGTATTCGTCATTTTGGTAAAAAAAAAAATATGTACATATTCCTACAGTTTTTCTACAGTTATTATATACTTGTTCTGTACACTGAATACTACTCCTCCGTTTTGTCTCGCCTACTGTGTGGCAATAATGTGATGTGAAAGCCCACAAGTATTTTCTCTTCTATATATATTTTTTCACTTCGTCTTCTTGTTCCCAATACTCGATTTTCACTTTTTATTATTTCTCTTTTTTTCTCTTTTACCAAACAAACTCGCACCACTGTTCCTCTTCACTGCTTTCGCAAACCAAGCCAGCCACGGTTTTTCTTTCTCGTCAGTTTTTTTGTTCTTGTGTTCGCAGTTCACTTTTGAGACTATACTGACACTCTAGGGTTTTAATAGTTCTATACACGAACACAATGTACAGGGACTACTTCCACTACTACTACTACTTTTACTCGTGGTGGTGCAAGCTCAAGTTAAGAAAAGTACACACAACAACTACAAGCCAAACCACATTTTTTTACTGGAAAAGAAGACAAAACTAGATGAATGAGCTATGAATCCTATATATAATATCTTTACATACTTTACACGTTTATTTTTTTTATTTTTTTCTATGATATTGTTTCTAGCAATAGAAACCAGCTTCAAGAATCACCGTCCCTCTTTCTCTTTGTCTATATAATATGTAGGGAGATGATGAGAGAAAAGAAATGAAATTGTTTCCGACGGCTGAGCTCACTGAGCCTTCACACTCAATTCTCAGTAGACAAATGGCAATACTCTACTATTATCTCCTTTTCCCAACAACCTAACCGACAGCCCAAAACTAGTCAGAAAAATGAAGTAAAAAAGAAAAAGAACCAATATCACATCACTACACACACATACACACACAACATCACACTACCATACTTTATTCAGGTTTTTCTTACCCAAAAAGTTCTCTTGCCTGTTTTTACTTTATTTTTTCCTTATTCCATTCAATTTTATTTTTTAGACTCTGGTCCACTACTTTACGTCTTTAGCAGCCAAACCATCCCTCTCTTCTGACTGATTTCTAATCACAGCTCAGACTTCTCATTTATATAAGCATTGCCCAGTCAACCAAAATGCATGATGATTTGCTTCCAAACTAAACGACAGACCGACCCTCCATTTCATCATTCCATTTCAATACCCACCCACACATAAGTAGGGTACTGAACCGAAGTACTAGCCATTTAAGTACTTCCCGTGTCCTAATTCCAATGGGAAGAAAAAGGACACGACATCCAAGAATCGGGAGTACTGCTAATACTCTATCCTTTTATTTCGTTTTATTTCGTTTTATGTCTTCCTGGTTTTTTCACCTTTTTCAAAAGAAACTGAAATGATAAGATATGGTGATATGTATCCCAAAAAAATAACAATTGCATTTTACCCTAAAATCATCAACAACAAAGTAACTGGATCAGTCAGTTGATATGAACCCCAAGAATGCTTGTCTTATTTTCCTTTGAAATGTTTACTGATTTTCTTATCCCTTTTTTTGTATCCAATAAGCATTAAGTATTGCATTTGAGTTTTTATTATTGATTGTATAAGAACCCAGATGAGTTCTTCTTGGCAAAGAGTCTTCTTTTCATCCGTCCATTATCATGATCGTCAGAATCACCCAAAAAATCTTATTTATTTCTATTACTTTTTTGATCTCTTCATTCCAAGTCAGTTTCGACAAAAATCAGACATTAAACACTCTGCTAACCACCGCCACTACCACCACCATCACAACAACAATTTCTGCTTGCCTAACTCTCTTATTTATTCCTTCCTCATTCCTTTTTTTCTCTTATTTGTTCTTCGTTGAAAAAGGCTACATAAAAAAATTGGGTCTTTCCTCCTACTTTTAAGTGGATTCGAGTTTTGGATGAGTGAGTGAGAAAAGAAAAAGAAGCAAGGCATTTACTGTACTTACCAATTCTGTCTTTTGAACAAAGAAAAAAAACTAATCTTTTTCAAGATGAAGAAAAGGATGATGATGATCCCTTCCTTCCAGCTATTAAAGTCGACAAAGGTACATGTCCATAATATGTACTTTGTCATACTCTGTCATAGTCATCATAACTTAACTAAAATACCAAAGGGTAGAAGAATGCGAATGTACATATTATGTATGTAACTGGAATGAGAATCCCCCCCCCCCAAAAAAAGGGAGATAAGAAGATGCAATGTGGAATGAAGTCCCTTATGTCATACCGCCTCCGCCGCTGTTAGCTTATCATCTCTCTTGTGCCTGCTGCTCCTTTTTCCTTTCCTTTGTTCACTTGTTTAGGCAGATAACATGAGCAGCAGAAAATTGCATTTTTCCACTCTCTCTCTTTCTCCAGCTCTATAAAGAAGGTATTTAGAGTGGAAGATGAAAAAGGAAATACAGAGATTTCAGATTGTAACAGTGAGTCACGTACGATTCTCTTTTGTCATGTCAGCTTCAGCTCAGCTGCTACTTTAATATGTTTTTCTCCAGCAGCAGATGAATTCTCCGAGGATGAAGTACATACGTATATAAATGTGCAGTTTTCTGTATGCATTTTTTGAGGTCATCCTTTAAACATTCTAGAACTGTACACGACTCTCCGTTGGTGATTTGCTCCAGTTTCAAAATGGTCCAGTCTAGATAAACCATGAATATAATAATAAAAAGAGTGGTGTGTGGACACACACGTAAAAAAGATGAAAACTGACACATGGGATATAAATATAAATGACAAATTTGATGCGTACCCGTGCATTTTTTCCATCTTGTGTTTTTTTCGTTATGACATTTTTTTCATTCTTTCAAGGTTCAGTGCATCTATGCATAATATTTAGATAAAAAAATAAATGTGACCGCCGATCGGCGAAAGAAAAGTGCACACTTGGGGCATACACACAGCTCCACTACTATGTACCTACCTTACCTACTATGTATTCCTTTTTTCTACATACAGGAAAGATTGATGGGATGGGGCATGAAGAAGAGGAAAAAGCCATGGCTATGACGGAAAAGATGATGGGAATACACCATGTTTAAGACATGTAAAGTCATTGCAGATATCCGGAAAAAAAGAGTAATAACTTGTCGTCATATCGGCGTAGTAATATCATTTGTAGTAGTACGAATACATATCATCATGTTCGAACGTTTGAGATTCGTGTGGATGGTATGGTACGGATCAGCAAAGCAGTTCACGATGTTGATAGAAAAGATGAAGCTGTTTGTGAAGAAGCAGGGGGAAATGCCGAAGAGAATCTAGGTGACGGGATTTTTTAAAAGCAATAATGATTGAAATGATATTGGAAACTCTACGTATGTATTTGTACCGTACTTACACATTCTGGTAAGGCTGTAGGACCTTGAGAATAGTTGAATTTTTAGTTGACAAAACTGTGGATAGTGCATGCGGTAAGTGGATTACTTACATCAGCTTTTCCTAGAAAAAGGAAATGAAAAATAAATAACAAAGGTGAAGGAGGAAGATGAAAAAGGTGCGGTTCAAGCGCGACGAGGACATTTATTTCAATGTCATTTCTTCTCAAAACCTACGCACCATTATCGCAATTTACCTTTTCTGCTGCTGCTGCAGCAATAAAGTTCAAAGTCCAGGTAGTGTGTGTTATTATAAAGCAAGCGTACGTACACATACATGACAGAAGAGTAAAGAAGATGGTAGTAGACTGGTGACTGGATAAAAAAAAGATGAATAGAAACACTTTAAAACTCATTGCTGCTTCTTCAAACAGAGAAAAAGGGTACAAACAGCTTCAAAATAAGTAATGCTGAAGTGTATTACAATAGCGAAATGCAGGTAAGTGCAAGAAGATCTACGAAAGAAGAATGATGTGACGCTAATGTTGCTTGAAGGGTCTCTTTTTGTGTGTCACCATGTCACAAAGTCGTCTTCAATATAAAAAAACAAGTTGATAAAAGCGAGTGGTAAGTATGAATGCTGAGAGGTGATAGCTCCAAGAAGATTAAACCACTTGCCTAAAAGTTCACACGAAAAAAAGAACCACATATTTTTCTCTTGTATTATTCTCACATTTTTCTTGGAAGTCTGGTATTTCAAGTAGTAAATGCAAAATGGAAGTAGCATTTTTTCAACCGCTCACAGCTCTACATTGTATTATGAAATATGCTTTGAGTATTTATGTGACAAAATCACTATCGGGTATAAAAACTAAATTATTTCCATAACAAAGTAAGAGAATATTACCTGACACATACTAATAAATTAAAATGGACAATACAAGATATTTTTTAAAAATTTATCAGTGTGCCCCATAAAATTTTGTGTTGATGGGCCGCCCATGTTTTCCATAATTCCATACCCGTGCATGTGCATATTTTAGGATTCCGCAGAAAAGCTATTAATTTTGCAATCCGTAGGTGCCCTTAAAGGACCTATAGTTCATGCCTAAATTGCTCTCTAGTTTCGGCATTATTGGCATTGGTGCCTTTGTTTTTATATACCTATGTATATGACTCATATTTAAGCATTTGAAACTTTAGGTATTGAGCGCCAGATCCAAAAACCATTTCGTTTGTTATCTTGGAAAAGCTTTCAATTCTATCCGGTTTCCAGCTTATACCTAAAGTCGGTCAGAAATCTGTGAGGCTCTAAGAACTCTAGTTGCCTTGAGCTTAGAGTTTTGAAGTAGCACAACGCAAAGCACAAAAGAATCTTGGGTATAAAATTTGCTATAAAGGAAAATTTGTTTTCATGTTAAATGTTAGATTAAGATAGAGAATGGTGTCGGTGCGGTGACCAGAGTCACTTTCAAGGAGTCCCCAATGCAACGTATAAAACTACGCCTACCCAAGCATTAATTATTAAGATTTCGCGTCCTGGACTTTTGAAATTAACAACATTATTAAAAGACCTAGAGCAGTGCAGAATTCCCTTCTTTCTTTTTGCCAAATGTACAACTAATAGTGCATTATGGCGTTGCCCTATAATAGGTACTGCGTGCGTTGGCATACGACGAGTTCGGTAATCGTCTTAATATGATCATGACATAAGCATTTAATAAGTGTCCTTCAACAAACTTAATGATATTAACCATCATCAAGGCACACAGTCACGGTATTTGGTCTTTTTTCACGCATTCACCAACGGATAGTTTCGTAGGAAGAAGTAACTGAAGCCTACATTTATACCTATGTATGATGCGGTTCGCACAACTAGGCACACTAATATTTGTAAGAAACGATCCTCCTCTTTCTCGACCACTTATAAATAACACTACTTGTTTTGAAAAAATGCAGTATTATACGTAGAGGTAGATGTTTTGTGCAAAAAGTTACATTGCAATCCAGAGGAAAATAACTCACAGCTTCCAGCAAAAACCAAGACAAAGAAAGAAATGTTTTGCACTGCTGCTGTTATCATCCATTTCATCCTCTCTTCTTGTTTGCCCTCCCCATGTCCCCATAGTCATCGTCACGCTATTAAATTACCAGTTTTTTGTTGATGCTATATAACATTCTTCTTACTGCTTGCTTACTAGGTCGGCGGATCGTCCCAGTGCGTTGTTTCTAGGTTTTTCCGTTTTCCTCTATTTTTGCTACAGGCGACCACAAGAGGATAAAAAGGACAAAAAGAAGAAAGAAAAGGAACAAGAGTCGAGTGGCGCATGTTATAATCAAAAGTACATAGAAGAATCCACCTAAATTTTTGGGTATGTATGTCGTTTGATCATATCATCATCATGATCATGCTCTGATTCTCTCTAGTAGTGCTGAGCAGCAAAAGAGTTCTACTAAATATTAGGTATACTACTACAACCACTAGTTTTACTTCCTTTTCTCCCCCTTTTTAAATAACATATGGTGACAATAACAAGGACCAAGGACAACAACACCAGCAGCAGCAGCAAAAACACTTTTGCTCATCTGCAAACCGTCTTCTCCTTTTCCTCTAAACAAGATGAGGTGTTATGGCTTTTGGCAGGAGGATCATTGCGATTACGAGCACCACGAATGTGTCTTTTTACACAATGCTATATTACATGCTTGTCTGGTTCATAGAATGTCGGTCGATCGCTATGGTGATCAAGTGTACTTTTTTGCTGGATTCATTCTGTGTGGGGGTCTGGGTCCTGGGAATAACAGACTGGATTAACTACAATCCCCTTTTGATGCTGCCTCATCTCTCATTTTACCCCGGGTGACTCCTACTTAATGATGACAGCAATGATAAAACTGAAAAGAAAATATGGAGAACGGAAAAAGAAGTAGTTGCCAAAATATCTTTAGTATGTATATATTTACATACATTGTAAGTGGCACCACCAGAGGTAAAAGTCACTTTAGATGTTCTAAAGAAAAACGTACAAGACTGAATACATTAACCCTGCCTGTGGGTTGATTTTAAATACAGCCAGCAGCTTCAAGTTTTACAGCAAGTTTACCTATGGTATATTATATGATATTTAAACATATTACGTCAAATCATTCGCCACGAGTCATAATAAAAGAGACAATTTATCAATAATCAAAATACATTCTCATTCTACGATACAAATATTTTATTCATAAAACTGATAACTTATCTATTATTGTTTCTGACAAACCTACAGAGTAAAGCTATTATTCCCCAACGAGAACACGAAACACGATAAGAACTATGCAATGTCAAAATATATTCCTCCTAGTCTCAATCTTCATCTTCACCCATTCCTTGGTCGTCCTCATCTTCCCTATCTTGTTGAATGTCTTCGTCTTCCAATAATGGATCTTTGTCCGCATTCATACTTTCACTTTGATTACCCATCAAAGGTTTATCAAAGTCATATCCGTTAATGTAAATCCACAGGTTACCGTTGCAGGAACCTCTCTCACGACGCTTGGTTTTGTCTTCGCCTTCCTCAGTCTCCTTTTTCCTTCCAAAAATGCCCCCTTCTCGAACGTACGGTCGCACGGCTTTGTGTTCACCACCGTCGCGATCCGAACCTTGCAGGGCTCTCTTCCTCGCACGCTCCATTCGACGCCGGGTTTCCATCATAAGACGTCGATCAATAGCTTCTGTAGCCGTAAGCCCTTGTAAGGTCATTACTGGTCTGTCCAAGAGCTTATCCAAGTCTTTAAAGGCATTCTGAAGACTATCGCTGTTAACGGCGCGTACAAACATACTAAAGACAGATTGATTGTTATAATGCTTGTTCACACCTGAAAGCAACAAAAACAAAAGGTCAACTGTATATGCTTTAGGTATGCCTGTAAATCAGTATAAAACTAACCATATTATCATCACTAAAAAACCCAATGCCATTTAGTCTTACTCTTGGGATTCATTGTTTTAATGATGTCTTTGGCCATATTATTTTTGACTGTGGCCAGATCCTTAAAGGTCGCCTCGATACCATGATAAGTCTCCGAGTACGCAAGAACATCTTGACTGTCACGCATCGCTTGGGTTAATTTGACTACTTCACTGCGACTAATGTTGAGGAAATTTCGAGTGGAAACGTCAAATCGATGCTATCAATAAATGAGTAAAAGTTAAGGATAATAATTAATAATAATAGAGATACTCAATTAAAACCTGGATATTTAGAGGAAGAAAACTTGCAACTTATGACTTACATCCTCCGAGTATATGCTGTAGTGAAAAGACTTCTTGAAGTCCAAGTACTGGAGCATGAAAATAACTTCGCGACCCCATTGCAACTGACGAACTCTAGAACAAAATTCATGGAAGGCCGGCATATCAGAGATTCCTAGAGAAATCTTAACTCGGTCAGGGCACGGCTGCTTTTCGTACATAGTGTACAACAAATAAAAGCCTCCAAGACTGCGTTTTAATTCCATCGAATACTCATCACTATTTTTGTTTGTCCGTTTGACAATCTCAGAGGTCCGAAGCCAGAGGCCCTTACACATTTGAAGAATCATGTCCGTAATTCGACTGTAGTGCTCGTCTTTTGTCTTCCCACGACCTTGAGTACTGACACATACACAAAATTGAAAAATTAGGCAGGACATTGAAAAATTAGGGGTAATGAGTAGAATACAAAAATAATAAAATAATAATCGTTTAACTTCACACTTCAGGAAATTTGAATCACGACTAGGCTGCACCTGCACCGATTGCTTAACTTACATGTGCATGATGAGCGTTATCTGCATCTCACGACAAATGGCTGCAAAGTGAATGTAACGCCATCCCTTAGACGCCATATACTTTGTAAGCAGACTTTCAAAGTCACAGTACAATGCCGCCCATAGGCGAGACATCGTTTTGGGATTATTCACCACGTTGTTCATGTTTCCTTTCAATGAACCTACTTTGAAAAAATTACTGTTACTTAGGGTTCCAAATCTAAAACTCAATTGATTACAAGTTAAACTCTGACTAACTTTCTCCAACTAAATTCTCACAAGTCACCAATTTTCAATACAATACAGGCAGAGAAGAGAATCCGCTTGATGTCAAGAAAATACGCACTACTGACTAACTACTGAACATTACACTGAACATTACACTGAACATTACACCGAACATTGCACGCGTATTATTAATGCAACATCACATGTCACCACAAAGTACGATTTCAAGGTGCTTTCACTTTCACTTTGAAGTAGTAGGTAAGTAGGTAGTGATAGTGATCAATTGATCGATTATCAGTATAAATGTACAAATGAGAAATCAACGAAAAGGAAACGAGAATGCACAAAATTTGTTTCATCCATAGATTGATTGAGCACATGAGCAGCATTCCATATTATGCAAACTGTGCAATTCATGCAAATTAAATGGTTTAACAAACTTTCAGTACCTATGCAAAAAGGCTATTTCATTAATAATATTAATATAACATGAAGTCAATGCTCGGGCCGTATAACATGTAAATTCAAAATAAAAATGCATAATAGTAATGTGGCTACCATATTACTTTGAATCCGCTATTTGTAACGTAGTGACGAGCCACTCTGACCTTGATAATTATCTGCATTGATAATTTTGGATGAAGCTTTTAGTAATTTGACTAGGTATTAGTTCACAAAAGCACTTCCATCAGTAAAGAGCGCCAGCAGAGTTGTTTGAGAATCTCAAAATTGAACTTTTAGTTACGATTATTTGTACAAAACCAGACAAAAATTACTGCGGGTATAAAACAAGTAAATTTAGTTCAATTGTAAAATGGATGCAATATAGTGTTTAGAACTGAAGTAGTAATTGGTTGTTAGTTTTTTGTCTAGAGTTTTATGACTCATCCCATGAATCTACCAAAACTATCGACTTGCAAATGTGCTTACATCAAAATTATCAATCAATGCAATAAAGAGCTCATCGTGAACTACCAATTTTTGCATATTTTTGCACACAAGTGTCAAGGGTTTGGTAACCGAGTCTTAATAATTGTTTCATTCCAAAATCTTGTCGAAATTATTCTGGTATCGAAAAATATTCCCCATTTAAAATGCACGTTAAATTTCGTAACCAAGCGCGGTACTGGTACATTCCCTTGTGCCTTGTGCGTGTGAAGTCACAATCACACGAAAATCCCGACTTTTCCTTTCTAGTTAAATATCTTCCTATAAGAAATTACCAGTTCAACCTCTGTACACTTCAATCTATAACCACAATGGACATAATAATAAGAAATGTTAAAATGGGTCCAAGGGAAAATCAGTAATTTCTACAGTGACATCACATAAGCTGTGTTTTTCATAAACTACCATTGAATATACGGAGATGATACTATGATCATGAATCATGATCAATCTTTGTTGTTAGCTGCGCCTAGCAAAAAGTTGTTCAATACTTAAAACTACTATGGAACTTGTGCATGTCATACAGTCAGCATTTTGAAATCTATCAAATTTCCTTTCACTTAAGCCTGACTGGTCTTGAAATTTTTAATAGGCATTTACTTTTCTAAAAAGCGTTAGGCATATAATACCTCTTCTAACGGGAAAGAGAATAAATTTAGCGACTGAAAGGGAAGAAAAGGAATACTAGAAAACTAAAGAAAACTGCGTTACCCGAAAGGTATCAAGCAGTTTCTTTTGCCCTACTTTAGTTTTTTTTGTGGTGGTTGATTCTGTTGTTGTTGTGCAAAAAGTCAATCCAAATATAGAAGATACGATTAAGTACCTGAAACAGCAGCGGCACCGTTACAAGAACAAGACATAATCATACATGCTACCTATATATGAAGTTCAGAGTCAGAAGAGGTGCAATGTAATGCGAGGTAAAATGTAAACTTGTGTAAACGAGGTCTTTAGACATAGTATAATGTATATTTTGCAGGTGAAACGCGTTTATTATTAAGGTAAAAAACCATTAGATTGCATCCTGTGTACCATACCCCATAGTATTACATCACACACACATAATGGCTCACTTTCTTCTCTTCTCAGCAGCGGTAGCATATATATTTTGGCCACGTGTTTCTATGTAAGAGAAACTTGATGAGGAGGAGGACCATGCTAGAACAAGTATGCTTGCTTGCTAAGACAAGAGGGAAAGGGAAACTTTACTGAATAATACATGCATTCACGCGCAAAATAGGCAATTTGTAAGCCTCTTTATTTTGAAGACGGGCTGCAGGAGAAGAGAAAGGCAACACTAACAAATCTTTTTTGACTGTTGTAATGTGCCCCATACAGCTGCGATGTTATGCAGTGTGAGAAGAAAACTACCTACATATAAGAATAATACATATAAGAAGATTCAATAGCAGCATCAAGTATATATGAATGAACAGTTGATCATTTTGAGTTTTATTTTTTACTTAATTTTGCAAACAGCCTGAAGCCAGTTCTATGTACACGGGATTATTGCAGTATATGTAGTGTAGTACACAGACGGATGGATTACAGACACGAGGAAAATCAATCCTGTGTGTAAATACTAACTGAACCTATGCATACCCACATCGCAATATAATAATAGCTTTGATAGGAGACTTAAATAAAGGTAACAATTCTTTC
>JAHZMZ010002593.1:0-26611 GCA_027743805.1 Lepidocyrtoides sp. E14 | reverse complement strand
ATCATGCGCTTGTGCTAAAGTGTAATGTTAGGATTTGAGAATGTTGAAACTTGATGTTAGAACATGCGTGCTAATTTTCCTCGATGAGTCTATCTGCTGTTAAAGAGTTCTATGTACAATTTTTGTCTATAAATACTATTTAATTTAATTTCAGGATTACTATTTTCCTTCTAGTAATAATGCTAAAATTGCAGATTGCTTGCAGTTGGCACATGAATGCAAGGGAAGCAAAAATTTAAGGAAGGTTTAGTCTGCAATTTCTGCATTGATGTGGCTCAACGAAAAGAGAATGTATAGTTTAACCTATAGGAATTTATAGGAACAATATTTGCTATTTAATAGCCTTTTGTTCCATTTTAATTCGATACAGATACCAGATTTTTCCAGATTTTTAGCAATTTGTGTAACTTCTTGCAAAACACACAGTGCAATAACAGATTGTCAGCTCTAAATTCTAAATTGTGAGCAAATATTAACCAGTGCAAATTAGACCTATTGAATGAAACAGAAACAAAGTGACAAGGCGCCACGAGGCCGTTGCACTTTTGACATGTATTTTTTTCTGAATATTTTATAATTTTTCTTGCGTTTCATTTGTTTTTTTTTCTATGCTCTGCTTTTTGTCAAAGTTTACAGAGTACATTTTTTCTTAAATTTTGCCTTGTATTCTACCTAAAAAATGATACTACGAGAATTGTGGTTGATGATTGAATGCGTGTCATTCATCCCTAACCCTATCATCATAATCAAATTCATGCAACTATTGATTTTTTCTGATTGCAGTTGTTATCAATGATGGTAATAATGTTGTGATGCGGTAATGAAAGGAAAAAGAAACTAGGACTTGTGTAATGCAAAGCAGAAGTGATAATCATCCTGATCATCATCATCACTTTCTTGTAATTGACATGTTATCATGCTTTATTATCATGCTCATCACCATCATTATCAATAGTTTTGGTCTGTGAATCACATGGACGAACGCACGAAACCTTCTACTGAATTTAATGACAATTAACCTTACAATTACAAGAATATAGGCACATAATCAACATTGAATGTGCAAAGGAATTTATTTACGTTTTCATTTATATTCTGTGGTCTAGATATCGATTGGATCAAATCAATGAATCGATCGGTTCCGCTGCTAATAAGGGAAAATGCTTGACACCAACATTCTAAGGCCACAATATTTTACATCAGTTACTATAGTATAAACACTGCATTCTTTCCCACAATTTTCATTAAGGCAGGCAGAGTATGTCAGCTTCAGTATACCATAAATTATAATCCCTATGGTGATGTGAAAAAGGAAAGGGAAACTTTTGTAATTGAATGTGAAATGACAAAAAAAACAAACAGAATTTTGTGACCAATCTAATCGTTTCTAAAAATAAACGTGATCAATATATCTCGTGGATCGTATGTGTATACCATCATGAGTAGAATGATAAGATAAGAAAACACCAAATTGACAATTGATCATGCACGTTGAGTCGCCTGTTTTCTAGGTGCCTTAGTAGAAAAAAAATCTTTGTGTAAGGCAGTTCTACCATAAAAAGGCAGTTACGTTTTAGGCATTATGGCTCCATTTCTGAAATGAAATTGTTTACTAACTGGTACACAGTACACAGCAACTATTTTACCTTTCGAAAATTTCACGGTGACCCAAAACCTGTTTGAAATATAATGCCAAAAGGAACATGAATCGCCAACGCTGCCCAATGCCAACAACAACGCATATTGAGAGGGAGTGGTTGATGATAATCGTAATAAGTAGGTATTTACGATGAACACAAAAAGCAACGTAATTTCAAGTTTTGCGTTCTAGAAGATTCCGTTGTGTGAATGAACGATGAAAGATAATGCGTAGAAAATAAATAATTACCTACCTAACTACGTACAAACATGCCTATTGTGCACAAAGTCACCTTGCATTTTTGTCTACATACTTTGGTCGCAAGTCCCAATTATAGATATTTATTTCTTTTTTATGTCAGTCGTCAATATAAAATGTTGTTACCGGCTAAATGAATGTTTGTAAACAAGCAAACGAAAATCAGAGCAATTGCACGCATATGGAATATGAAAACTAACCATAACCAAACTAGACATAATTAGTCATAAACTGAGAGAATAAAAGTGATGGCATGCTATGCATAGCTATGCAAATGCAAACGTCAAAAATACAAGTGTCCACCTCGACAAACGGCAGTAAACACTAATTTATCAAACGTTAAAATACTTCACTCTGTCTGTTTAATTAGCATATTTAATGAAACAGACATTGATTGATTATTGACTGCAGCAGAGATTAATGGAAACAATGCAATAATCATGACATCAACAGTACTGCTATAATTTATCTCTGCATTTCTGCAGTGACATTCCTAACTATTGACATAATTATTTTTGTTCAACTGATAAAAAAGTAAATTGAATCAGTTCGTCAAAATACGTGGAATAATGCATTGAAAACTGAACTTTATAACTGATGCAATCATGCACCATGCCTTGTCAACTTGTGCTGAATTTGCCTTGACCCGTTTCTCGTTTATCTGCTCCCGATTTCAAATTCAATTTTGATTGCATGAAGTATGTCAGTCACCTATAGCCATACTACACGTAAACACAAGGACTAGGAACAGAGAATAAAAATCTCAGTATGAAAAATACGCCAAGTAAAACTATGAGCCATGAACAAAAATAAACGAGAAAAGTTCTATTTTCTGTTTTATGTATTTTCCTGTTTAGACTTCACGTACCCTTTCCCAAGTAATAGATTGAAATCAATCAACTGAAGCAACTCTTCCATGCATAAATGTGCTTTCAAGTTCTTTTAAACTTGTTTACCAAAACATAAACAAAAAAGGTCACTCAATAACCCTACTTTACCCTTTGAAGAAAACAGTAAAAGAAAAAGGGTATGGAGGTGTACTTACCTAGTTTCTCTAGGCTTGCTTTTGTTCACCTTGGGTTCATCATACTGTAGTATTAGTCACAAGGGCGTTTGTCTTTTATTGTATGTATTTTCTTTGGTTTCGGTCTCTCGTGTCTTTTTTCTTGTTTGTTTACTGTATTTTTCAGTAATGAATATAAAGTGCAAGGCAAAATGCACCAACCGGTACAAGATTCTGTTATCGCTTACAGGACTTCCCAGGACTTACAGTCAAAGGTCATCCATACAATATAAGGCAAAGTATACGAACTCGAATGCGGAAACTAGATGTTTTCTAGAAATTCCTCGTTTGTAGTTGACGTACTTGTTTGTTGATTGCTTTGTGATGAAATAGATGAGAAAATCTGGAGAGTGTATACCAAGAGGATTTACAACTTTTATCCAGAGAGCTGACAATAAATTGCAGCAGTTTCTGTGAAGAAAAGGTTGGTTGGGATGTTTTCTGCGATTTAGGCCAAGTTGACACTTTAAGGAAGTATGATGGAATGTGAGTGTTTACAACGAAACAAAAGTTCAAGAAAACTGCCTTTTCCAGGAGAGATGCGATCTTGATTACTTTTTGACTTCCAGTTCTATCTAGATTTTAGTTTTTCACGTTTTATTATTCCAACTGCAGCTTGCTACGGAGTATTATGCTAGCGTAAATTATTTGCAGGCTTGCATCATACTATGCACTGCATATGTGTGTATGTGTATTTGTCTTTTGTTGCATTTGATGAAGAATTCCTGGAAAAAAATGTAGGTAAATTAAATGTTTTATACATGGTTCATATTTGAGTCCAGGTCAGAATACTTAGCACACGCGGATATGTAATGAAATGAAAAAAAGCAATTTAGCATGCAGTGCCACAAATACTGAAAACATATACCACAACAGCATTCTTATACATACTAATGAATGTCACTACAATGGCTGGAACTGTTGTTGTGGAACGCTTTTTTTTCTAAAATTCCACTTCCTACAAAATTGTTTGGTAACCACAAACAGCAACACGGCTATGTGCATGATCATTTCCTGAATAAATCTTTAAATGTCTATCTACATGCATCATTTTAATGCAAGCTTTCATCTATAACGATACCTATACTTGTTGGTGCAACATTTGAAACTGGAAAATGTCAACAATAAAATAATGCAAGATAAGGATTGATAAATGCAATGAAATGTATGTATGTATGCCGCATATATAGACGCATACCTATATTGTTAAAAATCGGTACATTGAATAGTTATTTGCGCAGTTATCAACAGCCATGTATGCACAATAAACCTACGCGACATGATCACATTATTAACTATTTCTAAAAAAAGTATCTCAAATAAAGCAGCTAGCTGCGTATTTGACACTTCAAAGTAAGAATGTACGAACATCCATGCACGCGGATTTTTATAGTACGTACTTAACTAGCTGCTATCTTTCCTCAGTTTCGTTTATAGCACTTCAATTTTACTCGGTGTGAATGAATAGTGAAAAACTGTCAATTTCTTCTTACAGAGAAACCACAGAGAATGAATGAAGTAATCCATGCCAATATTTTGTGCAGAACTATTCAGACATGTAAATGTCAATAAGTTCACACATTTCTTTTTATATTTGCCTAACAAATTGCATGACCTGTGTCAAAATCTCTATGACAAGAGATGGCAACAAACTTGCGAGTACTAATATCCGATTGTCAATCAATTCATTCATTTATTCAAAGTAAACGAATGATAGCCTCATTCATCATTATCACTATCTCTTTGCCCACCGGATACCTACGCACAAAAAAAAATCTTCTCGAAATTTCCTTTCTCAATGACGACGCACATTTCGTCAGGAAAGATTATCGAATCAAACCACCAAATAATATGCCGCATATGATAATAATTATGATACACACATTGTCTATATAATATTTAGTACTTTAAACTGCCGTCAAGGCTTACTTACCTAAAAATATCAAACGCCAGTAAAACAGACAGTTACTGCAAGTATTAGCAGGGATTTTAGTTGAAATAAACAAATTATTATTACTACTACAACACTAAAGCCGCAGACACATACAAATCACCGTTATAATGCTATGTATAATATTATGCTCCTTCTTCTTACTAGCTGCACTGCACTTCTTCGACTGACGACTTTACTGTAAAACTATGCAGCATCTCTTCATAAATTTCGTCGCGCAATCGTACTACCATTGCCAGGAGAATGCCTACTCATTGCTTATGATTATGACAAACCAGGTAACTATTCAACAAACAGCGATCATAGACTACTACTGCTCTGCTGCAACTCAGCAGTTATAGGCTTACACGGCCAATGATCATTTACTAGTTACCTGACCAATTTCTTTGTTTACAACGAAAGGCTGACAAGAAAAAAACATTTTTATTTTAAAAAGTTACCTTATATGCACAACATTAACAAAACATGCATTCTCTAGCTAGCATAATAATATTCTACCTCTTTGCCGCAAAAAAAGGTCCTTAAAAACTTGTCAAAAAATGATATGCCTAAATGCATAACACACTTACCTCTGTCTCTATCTTCTTCTGCTGTGCCTTGTTTTTGCACAAAGGATGAATAATGAACAGGCAGTAGTGATCCTACAACGTGATCTTCCTTCACTTCACTTTGTGTTTAATTCGCGAATATTCTTTTGCTCATGTCAAGATTTTTTTCCAGCTTTTATTATCATCCGCCCAACATCCAATCTAACGACATACGTTACTACATTCACAAAAGTATTTCCCACACAGAACAGAGCAGTGGTGGTGGTGTGTAAAAATGCAGCAAACCGCTTTTGTTTATTCTGTCATTTGTTGATAATTGCGCACAAGAAAACTCACAACGGCTTAATTGCAGACATTAGTAATCTCCACTTTTTTTTGACAACTGACAATCATACCGTATGTTTTGTGGTGCTGTTGGAAAACCAACCAAGTTTGCAGTATTATTGCAAACCTCTATAAAATTATTGAAGTGTTTGGTGCTTTCCTTTAATTATTGCTACCAGTAAGAATATTAGATGATATTGCAGCAACAGTATTGCTATTAATGCTATTCCTCGTTGTATTAATTTGAAACTGAACGTAAGCCAAATGATTGCATTAACATTAAATCTAAGCGTAACTTTTTTCAAGAAGAGACCTTCCTTGTACCATTTTGTAATATCCTAACTCTTTCTACTTATAAGCATGTTTGTAAGTAATTTTATTGATTTGATCACTTGATGCTTGTTGTACTCAGTAATCTTTCCCTTACACTTTAGCCTGCTAAACTTTTATTTGCTCTTGAGTGCTTAAAGCTGATTAAAAAGGTTAAGTTAGACCGAAATGCTGAAAAGGCAATATTACAATATGCTTGAAATTAGTATTATTCTGCCTCTCGTGTTCTGCTGATGTTGAAAAAGGAAAACAGAGTCTTTAGGTCTATGTGCCTACTTACGTTCCATCCTTCAATTTTCATGTTACTACAAAAGCTTCTCAACGAGACCAGACCATAGCACACACACAATCATCGAAAACATGAGATCAAGAACGTAAATACGCAGTAGGAGAAGCAACATATATACATATTGCATATTATTTCATGAAAATATAAAGGTTTCAACGGTTCCATTGATGCTATAAAAGGAACAAGCAGAATGTGTTCATGCTTGTACGCAGGTATGCCTATTTTGGTTCACTTCAGTCAGTGGTAGTAAAAGCAGTAGTAAACGTGCCCAAAGTCATGAAGGTTCACATACAACTGCCGTGGAGTAATGAAGAAAGATTGCATGCTATTTTATTCTGATAGAAATGTACAAACGAGTTGGTTGCTGCTGCTGCTGCAAAACAAAAAGGAAGCACATGTGTGCAATGTAAGTAAACTGTGTAAGCCATACGGACAGAGAACCTGGCTGGTTGGGAAAAACATTGAAATAATATGCAATATCGCCTAAGCCATAAATACATACCTAGGCTCGCCCCTCAGTCTGACTGAATAAACATTTTTCTTGAGTTTGTTGAGTACAGATATAATGTGGATATTTGGGATGTAGTGTAGTCAAATGGAATGCTCGATGGAATAGAAAAGTACCAAGAATGTGTTCTTATAGGATATCTCAGTATCTTTGGTGTACAATGCAATTGTATGCAGCAATGTATGCGATTAGTTGTGTCGCGGTTTTTCCACTTAGGTTTGCTAATGTTTTCGTCTGTAAGAATAGACAATATATTATGCTGTATGAGACTAGTATGCTTCTTAAAGTTCCATTGTTCTTACTGTTCTTACAGATAGACATTCATAAGACGCAGTGAGTGAAGTTTCCATATTGCAGAATATGTATTTTCACTATAAGCAGTGTGTAACGTCGTAACAGTGTAAAAAAAAGTCTCGTGCTTCTTTTGCCACTTACCGTAGAAGAATACAGGAACTTTTACAACAGAGAAAAAATTTGGCATGCCTGTCTAGTTAAATGGACATTTGTATACAAAACTGCCTAGAGGAAATTTAGTGCTTGTAATATTTAAAGTAGGCTGTTAGTTGATACCTTGGATTTTTAGGATATAGGATATAAGCAAGATATACTAAATATCATCATAGCACACACCACTTACACTAGCATATTAAATTACACAGCTATCATCTGCATTTGTATCTCTTGAAGAGTAGATGAGTTTGTAGACAAAAAGATGTTTGCATAGCAAGCGGCAGCAAAGGAGAGATCCAAATATATTCGTTATTTTGGTTGGACAAAGATGTGATGAAGATAACGTTATCATGCTGCATATAGATAGTTTCCCATGATGCATGAAATGCTAGAGTTTTATACTAGTCGGCTTTCGCATAGACGCTTTCAACATTTTTCTGCTCAAAACTTTTTTATTCCGGCTGTTTCTTTACCTTTTTCATGCAAATTGTCTTAGTTACCCATCCAGATGATGAAACGAAGAGGAGCATACTGTAACTTGACCCTATGGATGTACGTAGTGGTAGGATTTTCTGCCAGTTTAATTATTTTGTAAATTGGCTTGCTAGTAAAATACCGAAGTAAAATAAATGAGAAGATTAGCAATTTTGTTTCTTTACATTCCAAATACCCTTTGTGAGAAAAGTTGCGCGATTGCCAAAGACTAAGCCGATTATTTATTGTATTTTTTAGCATACCTAAAACTTGTCCATATGTCGATGAAAGTAACATGTTGCCGGTATTAAACAAGTTTTCAATCCGTTTGTGAAAAAATAAAAGAATTAATGGCTAGGACGGAGAAAGGGAATTAGTTCGACCAAAAAAAATCCCGAAAAGCTAGCTACATTGAAACAGCCAATTGCAATTGCTACATCGAAAGCAAAACTGACATGCAAGTAAAATGAAATATTAGCATATATTTTTGCGCATGTATACATCTGAATTATATGGACCACGTAATCTGTGAGGAGAACTAGAATGAGTAGAAGGTTGAGTTGAAGGTCTTTGACAAAGTAGTAATCATCGCAGTATCATATAATCCTCCTCCTTCTAGTCTTTTGTTATTACGTTTGTAAAAATAAAAATGGACCCATATGAGTACATAATAAATACCGGAGAATCTTACGTAAAATTCAATTTATTCTGCAGCGAGAGGTTTTGTACAAAAAATCTATTTTCGACAGTAAATTTGGGAGGACGGAACCAAGTCGTGAACACATAATACATTCATACCTAATAAAATATATTGTGGTGGTGGTGGCGCAGATTTTATCTAATAATTTGGTGCGAATAGGTGCATGAATTCTTCTAGATTCTGTGCATAGTTTCATTTACAATGCCACGCTGACTGGCATTCACAGCGCGTACATACAGACAGATACATAATATGTAGGTACCTCTACAAAAATGCCTTTTGTCAGCACAGCAAGAACGGAAACTCAACTTGAAGTAGGAGGTCAATTTTTTAAGACGCAGTTTTTTTCGCCAGGAGCCACCACGATTGGTTCAATGGTGTGACAGCAAATACAACAAAATGTACATAGATATTTTGCATGCTATTACTGTTGGGCTTGGGATCAGTTGAGAATAGAATGCCAAACTATTACGTGATGTAAAAATGCAAGTCTAAAACACATTTACTTTTCTTCCTCCGGCACAAATAAATTGGCTGTCGTTTTACTACCTAATTCTTCATGATTATATTTTTGTTTTATATAATATTCTGTACAAGCTTTGTAAATTATTTTGCTATATGTAGTTGAAATGAAATTCCAAAACTATTTTCCCTTTTGACGTCCATGTATACTCCCTGATACTCCCATTTTAAACTTTATTCAAGAAGTTTTTCAGTAATAGTGAATGACACGCAGTAAAGGAAAAATGCAAGGCAACTTGCGGACATGTGGGAACGGTCATAATTTTTCACTTGCATGCAAGTTCCGTGTACCTTATTGAACTGCCAGTCTGTCTGTGCATGCGTCCACACTCTCTAGCTGTCAATCGATAGTACTTTTTTAACTGCAACAGCTTAAATATCATTAAGGTTCGGTTTGGTGTGAGGATGTAGGTTACAGGTCAACGAGACCATTACATTACATAAAAAACGTGATAGGCTCCATATCATCGTATACTAGTCGAAGTTGGAGATCATATAGATCAACAGGGACTGCTGGAAACTGGTTCAATGCATCATATTCATTTTATGGCATAATTGAATATCGTCTTCGGATAGTATGTTGTTAGATTTAAGGATAGATAAATTATTGTGCATGAAAGTTATCCGATTGATTATTGCAATGAACTATGTAGTAGTATTTTTTAAAAGTATTTTCGAGATACAGGCAATAAGAGAGGTACAGGCAGATGAAACTGAACTAAAATAAACTACTAATTTAATTCTCACTCTCTGCTAAGCAGTCTGCTTACGCTATCGTAATAAAATTTACAAATATACTCACCATAACCACTGCAATAAAAAAGAAAAAGACAATAGCTTCTTACGATGTAGAAATATCTAATGTTCTTAATGTTTTTTGCCGTTGCATACAAACGTCAAGCAGACTTCGTAAAATGGATGTTATACATACCAATTTTTACTTGTAAGACGTAGCGTAGCATGTACAGAAATTTATGAGTCCTAAACATTAGCACAATGTAATAAGTAGGCAAATAAAAATATGCATGATATGCAAGCGTAAAGATTTTTAGAGCAAATCGTTGAACTGAACGTCATGAACGTAACTTAGACTTTTACAATTTTTAAACGATTTTTTAGGCGGATGGAAATTAGAAAAATGTTAAAAGACAATGTTATAAGTACATCTCATCATAATGATGCCTCTTTGCTAGATATAATTTACCGTGGCGATAAAAGTGGCGTCGCTCTGTCGCTGTCATTGGAAATGAGTGAGTTTGTATGAAAGTATGCATTATTTCAAATGAAACCATTGAGCATTTTGTTGTTCTAGTCAACAATATAGCATGTAAATTTGAGAGATGAGACGAGTAAACTCAAGAGAGTGCTTTCAAGTAATTGTAAACATGTGAATATTATGGAGATTAACTTGTTTTTTTTTCATATTGATGGTGTAATAATCTATGGGTATGTTAAATACTGATATGATGAGAGCAAAAGTACTGCTTGGCCGTGATTGGTGGATTTGCAAAGGCAGTGACAGCCACACACACAGAGAGACATAAAATTGTTTACTGATCGTTATGAAAACAAGATACACAGAGTTGGAGGCACGCACAAAGAGAAAGAGTCAAGAGGAGACTCGCTGAAAAGTGCACCACGTGAACTCAAGTGTGAAAAAATGGAAGCTTTATGAATAATGTCGATTCATGCAAACTTATTGCCTATCTATAAGGAAAAACCTTTAGAACGTTGAATGTTTTAGAGGTGTCTTCCTTGTTGAAAAGTTTGGTTAAAAACTTCAGAGATATACATAGTACGATTGAAGTGCTATATAGTCGTATAACTGGAGTAATTTGAAGAACGATGAAATATAGCAGGAACTAAATATCTGGGAGCAAAAGAATTTAGTGAAGCTCAATGACAGCACTATAATGTAAAATGAAATGAATCCATATTTCAGTTGGATATAGGCGATTTTTGAGCATATTTTATTTCACTTTCATTTTTGCTACTTTATTATACGCTATATTATTTGCATGTTCTATAGCACGTATTATGTATATACACTATGTGTGCAAATGTTTATTAAAATCTTTCCCTTAAACTCTTTCAAAACCTTTCTCTCAAATTTTAAGTACATACTAAATATCTCTATATAATTATGTACGCCTTAAGTTTGCACTTTTTCATGAAATGTTTAACGTATATTCGTTTATCAGTCATCATTAATTGAAAATAAACTACTTTGACATGAGGAATAAAGTTTCAAAACAAAAAAAGTAATGAAATATAGATAATCTGCAGATGACCATCATGGCCCTACCTATCAATCTCTGCTGCACGATATTTACAGATTCACAGCATCAGTATTGATACATAGAGTACATGGACGATACCATTTTTGTTAGAGACCTTAGGCTACTATCTACCTACCTACCCTCCGTTAACTACTGAAACTAGAATGTGGCTTTGCAAGTGTATTTGTTGGCAGAGTTTTGTCTTCATTCCAATTTCAAATTCATGTTATATAAACTTGACCGCATGTTAATATCTAGTAATGAAATATGCAATATATATGTTGCAAGTATGAATCTATTGCACGTGTAATAACTAAATACCTACGCATGATTTACTTTATTCGAACCGGTTTTGTATCTCCAGCTCTAAATCACTTGATGATCATATAATTCGAGACAACTGGCAAACACTTCTCAACAGATAAGAGGATTTTAGAAAGATCCAGCAACTCGAAATAAATTATTTTCTGCCTAGTCAGCCCATGTAATATATTTGTCAATTTTCCAGTCTAAACTTTAAAATGATAGCTATCATCCGTACATACAAAATTCATAGTTAATATAAAAATAAAAATAGAATGAACCTCGTAGGATAATCCGAAATAGCCTATCGTAAACTGCCAAAAGGGATTATTCGTTTGATATATATAAAAAAGGTTGTGTATTATTTGCTGAATGCTGACAAGATCTGCATATTATCAAAAAAATATTAAAGGAATGATGTTATGAAAACACACATTACTACTTCTTTTTGTAAAACACAGATAGCAGCTACACAAGTGCATAATATTGTGTACTGCATTCTGTTTTCTTTCAATTGAAGATGAACCATTTTCCTAGTTTTGTTTCATCAATAAACTCAACCTCGATTGAAAAAACTTAATTAAAACTTGTCGGCCTTGTAGAGATCACAACTTTCCATGTCAGCATTATCTATATTATGTTTCCATTTGGCTACCTTTCTGTTTTTGCTGTATTAAAATTATGATGAAAAGCCAGAGCTTCTTGCTGCAATTGTTGTGGACACTGAAAAAACTACAAAGGGCATGTAATTATTTGGTTAAAATTCACTTAAATCGTTTCACTGCATGCCAGCAAAATTATAGGACATTTCGTTCCACCCAACGGGTTTTCTTGGAAAGACAATTCATTTTAAAGACCATGTATCTGCATTGCCAGTATTTTACGCGAAGACTATGGTAAAAATGTTCGCGTTTCGTTTTGCTTTTCCTTGAATTGCAATATTATATTATTATAATGTTAGAAATGGAACACAGTTGGTGAGAACCATGTAGGCACCCACCCTACTACTACTGATATGATGATGTTGATGACAGTCAGTCCTTAATTATAAATCAAGGTTACTAGGTATTCATATATTTCCAGTCCAGTAGCAGAGGGAAATGTATTCTAACGCTTCATTAAGTACATGGAATTATGGAATATAAGTTTATGATGATTTCTGTGTGGTGTAATACGTATTTCTGAATGCCAACCTTAACATAATATACATACATACAGGAAAAACAAAGAAACATAAAATATTACACTGAAAAGCATTTCAATGTAAACTTGCCGGCTTGTGTTGTTCCTGTTAAATACACAACACGGTTATAATATACAGGGCAAGGCAAAACTTTTAACGAAGTGCGTTACACAAAATTTCATGATATACAATTTTCTCGCATGTATTCTGCAGTTATCATTTTTTCATGATAAAATTTCTCCAAACTCGTTCTCTTCTCATAGTACGGCAGATAGGAAGACAGAAAAAAATGCCAATAAAAAGGCGTCTCTTTACAATCAATTAAAAATCCATCATAACAGCACCCCACGTGCACACACATACAATACACCGAGAGGAGACCAAGAACAGTAATAGGAATTTGGTAGAGTGGAACAAAACACATGTTGTGCTATAATAAAGATACCATGTAGGTAAAAAACGTTTTTGTGCTAATGCATTTCTTAAAGAAACTCCCCATTATTATTGCTCGTTAGTGAAGAAAAGAACGTCCACTTTTTTACTACTTTTTCCAGTTGAGTATTTACAAGAGAAAAAAATATATATGCATTACATCATAATATTATGATAATATATTATCTGCGCTTACGTGTATATATATGTATATTTATCTACATGGAATGTTAAAGACGGTGCACGCGTCCATTTTATGCACAAATTACATGTTGGCGTGGTGTATTGAGCCGTAACCCTTCTTGAAATACTATCCTCAAACTTACAAGGCTATATAAATAGGACCGAAACCGTAAAAGTGACATGTCTGTTTTTTTTGTCAGTTGCTATTACTGCTGCCATATGATTATCATATCATCATTGTTCAGAATAACTTAACAGCGAGGACAAAAAAGTCAAATTAACAGTGAAACAATCAATTTAGGAATGAAAAGGCGCAGCAGCTCTTGATAACTGATCATTTAATATGCTACTTTACTAAATACCATTTATCTTCTATCTCCAATTTTTTTTCCTTTAACAAACAGTTCATCAAGAATTTTCACTACGTATCATATTTCTGTTCATTTTATGCACAAATTACATGTTGGCGTGGTGTATTGAGCCGTAACCCTTCTTGAAATACTATCCTCAAACTTACAAGGCTATATAAATAGGGCCGAAACCGTAAAAGTGACATGTCTGTTTTTTTTGTCAGTTGCTTTTACTGCTGCCATATGATTATCATATCATCATCGTTCAGAATAACTTAACAGCGAGGACAAAAAAGTCAAATTAACAGTGAAGCAATCAATTTAGGAATAAAAAGGCGCATCAGCTCTTGATAACTGATCATTTAATATGCTACTTTACTAAATACCATTTATCTTCTATATCTCCAATTTTTTTTCCTTTAACAAACAGTTCATCAAGAATTTTCACTACGTATCATATTTCTGTAAATGCATGGAGTAAAAATATTCTGCATGATGAAGCAAAGGCACATCAACTACCCCTCATATTATTCCATCTACTTAATAAACACATTTTTCCCAAATCAAAAGCCACTATCTAAATGAAGGTCAATGGTCTCTTTGTGCTTCAAAAAAAAATTTAGGTGTCAAAGAAGGTCCAAAAATATTATTATTTTTTTAAAATTCTAAACAAATAAAAGTTTACACCTATTTTGGATAACTACCTAAAAGCATTCTCATGCTACTGAGCTCTCGTAAAATCTGGAAACTTTATGGAGAAGAATATAAGCTCTGTCTTCTATACTTCTATTATGACTCATGACGTATGACTGTAAAAAGTTCCTACTTTATAGGCATATTATGTTTTAATGTATACATTTATTACTTGAATTTATACTGATGTTATCAGTGTGCTTTCAATGACAACGCTGACCACTGTGAAGCTGTCTACATGGCGGTGGTGATGTTGCTTCCTCAGAGGAGCCTGATGGGAAAATTGACAAAAAGAATGCATGCCTGTAATGTATCGACTACATTCTACTAACTTGAATCCATGACCAAAATAATGGATTAAGAGTATGATAAGGTGGAGTATAAAAGCTACTGTATAAGCTTTCACTACTTAAAAGCATGCAAAGTATAATGATATAGTATTTTCTCCATGAATGTACAGACTACTGTTGAATACCTACGCTGTCGAAGAAGACAACAGCAACGATAGTATTTTCATTAAAACTTATTAACAATTCATTCGTGCTCCAAATAATAGAGAGAAAACTGGCCCATTACCAATCATGGCATCACATCATGCCGATACCACCAACCGACCAAACACCACCGTTATATATATGAAGGAACAATGCATTGGTTAAATAGGCGAGAAAGAAAAGTGGAGATAAGCTCACAACGA
Source organism: Lepidocyrtoides sp. E14 (assembly GCA_027743805.1). NCBI lineage: Eukaryota > Metazoa > Arthropoda > Collembola > Entomobryomorpha > Entomobryidae > Lepidocyrtoides > Lepidocyrtoides sp. E14. Next base: position 11,435 of record JAHZMZ010002593.1, on the reverse strand, counting down.
CGAAAACTTATATAAACGCAGAGTAGCAGAAATATACTAAATACTAACTAGTAAGTATCTTTTATGTGTGGATCAACCTATCATCATCACAACAGCTCTTCCTTTTTATGTCGTGTGTCTCTTTATGAGAATTTTAGTGCCACAGGGTATTCCACATTGCATGAGAATTGGGCTGATTTCTCAATCGTTTTTAAGTATCCTTTCTGAATGGTTATGTATGTATGCAAACATGGTGAAAGTATGGACAAATACCTTTACCTGTTTAAGTTTTCTCCTTTGTCTTGCCGTTTCCTCACCGCACACTTTTCTGCATGCAAGCCATATCATTCATATTATGCCACTTACTACTACTCAACTTCAAAGCAACAACCAGTATTCTCGTTGTCAGTGTGTTGAAACGACTACGTACTTGCCTTCTTGACGATGAAAATTAAAGGGAGCACCTTTCTAAGCTGAAATTTGGATGGGCAACGAACGACGATGGCAATTCGTTATACTTTTTGCTGATCAGCAATTTATATCCTGTCACTACTATACGTACTGTCACCCATTTTGACAATGAGCATGACTGACAATAAAATATGGCAGGCAAACCATTATTCTCCACTTTAAATATTCCTATATACACAAGTGAATGGCCAGTTTAAAAAGTTTGAGGAGAACCGTATGCATGCGAACTAAACCGTATTATTTTTTTTTTCAATTCCTCCACTTACTACATACATATGTACATAGTACTTCTTCTTCTCATTGTCAACTTTCACCAGCAAAACTATCAGGTAATATTATATCGTCGCAATGTAAAATTGCCCGTTTTTTCAGTGCACCTATCTTTTATAGGGCTCTTCTAAAAGAGGTGAGTACTGCGTGTGTCCCCCTTTTCTACTACTATTACATATTAACAACAACAAGTAGTAGTAAAAGCCACTGCATGTATTTCTCCCAATTTTTTTGCAATGCTGCCTGCCAGTAACGATAATAATTGACGACGGAAGCAAGTTGGTTATCATCGTCATCCTTGTCTCCTTCGTCTACTGCCACTAAACAACCATATACTAGTCCGTCTTATTCTTCGTGTACATCGTCGTCCATCATCATGCACAGCAGTAAAATGGTGTGATATATCAGCCATTAAATCATCAATATATTAGCAGAAATAGAGAGAGGGAGAGAGAAAAAAGGAAAAAAAAATATACAGTAAAATTTTTGCATGTCTCGAAAGCGGATAGATGGACTACTAGGTCGAGTTTTTAAAAATTGAAAAAGGGACACATTAAAATATATTTCGTAGTGTTATAATGCATTATAGAGTAATGGAAGCACCTCCTTTGCGAGATTGTTATTAAGCGTATCACGTATTTTGATAAATATTGTAAGATAGGATAGGAGAGTAAGGATAGTGAGAGAGAGAGAGAGAGAGAGAGCAAACTGTTAAAAGAGAGAAAAAGGGAAAGGTCGCGATAACACAATAAAAGTACGACATTTTATCATCCTCTAAAAAGAATAGTGGCTCCGTCAGCAATAAAATATTGTGTTTTGTAGGGAAATGTCTTGTTGTTATTATTATATTTATTATGCTGGTTGATTTACGATCTCATTTTTGGGGAAATAATTAATCAAATTGAATAATTTTATTATATAAAAGTGGGCAAAAGCTTGGCCACTGCTGCTGTTAATTAGACAAATTTCCTGACGCGTAAGCATCATTTTGTTGGTGTTTTTATCTCTATTTTTTATGGGAAAAGAGTACTTGAGCAGTGCCATAAAAATTTTCAGTTTACTGGCTATATGATATTATTATGGAACGGAAGCATTTCTTGCCACCGCTGCTCCTATTGTGTTTACTGGGGTCGTTATCATTTTTCTCATTAGTGCTCCGAATTCATGATACATTCAGTTCATCATGCGATATCCGGAAGGAAACAGACGAAGTAACTCGATAAATATATCTGCGGACGGAAGCATAGAAGGCATTGGTGGTGCTGGAAGTGGCAGCCGTCATCCTCTTCCGCTTCGCTTTCCAAGTTCATCGTCAACTTCTCAAGATTCGCAAAATTCCTTACCGGAACACGAAGAAAACGAGAATGATCTGCCAGGAAGGACGCAAGCTGGCACACCAACGACAAGCGCGAGTGGTAAAAGAGCCAACATAGAGACGATAAGTGAGCATGTGCTCTTTGGGAATAATAATGGACACAACAGTTTTTTGTATTTGTACTACAGCAGCAGTAGTAGTCATCATAATCATAATTCGCGAAGTACCAGTGATAACATTCTTAAACGACCTTACACCACAACTGGCGGGATCAAAGGGGGGAAAATCATGGGGGATGATAATATTTATCAGAAGCAGCAGCCATGGAATGATCTGTCTGGGGGAAGGGGATCTGCTGGTCCTTCCCCAATATTTTATAATAATAATGAGGAGGATGAAGAGGATGATAGCTTTACATTTGATGATGGAAGTCGTGGGAAAAGGGGGAAGGTGAAAGAGGAAATGGGGTTTACTAATACTACTAATAACAGTAATACTAATGGAACTGATGAGGGTAATAATAAAAGTGCGGATAAAAATGTTAATGAGTTTACACCTTATCCAGTGTATTTGAGTCCTGTGGAGGGTAGTCCGACAAGAATGTCCTCAATATCTCCCAAGGACAAAAGTGTAGGGGAAGATGGGGAGGAGGAGGACGATGAAGATACTAGAACAAGTAGTGGTAGAATTACAGGGGGGCCAAGACAGGATAGGTTGGACTCATTTGGAGCTGATTTATTGGACGATGACTGGGATAAAATTTACAGTGTGCCGGATGTTGATTCGAGGTACATGTTGTCCCCCGAGCCAAGTAAAGTGGGAACAAAGAGAAAGTCCAGCGATCAAAACGAGGAGAGTGAACAAGTTAGTAGCAGCTCAACATATCACCATCAAGGTCAACTTCATAGATATAATAGTATTCCAAGTAATAAAAAACAACAGCCGCCAAGGACCTTTAATAAGCAACAAAGTACGACAAGTAGCAATACTTTAAGTGTATCCAAGTCCAGTCTTCATTCTTCCGCCAATTCCCTAAGTAAGGCGAACAATAAGCAGGGCTCAACTAAAAAAGTACGGGTTATTCCCGATGAGGGAAAATGGGGTGGAGGAAGTTCCATGAGAAAAAGCGATAGTACAAGTAGTGTAAGAAGTGGAGGAAGAGGGAAGAAACTGAGTCCATTGTCATCCACTGGGCCAAGTAGAAGTCCATCGACAAGAAGTTTGAAAAGAGGCAATTCTACAAGACATGGGGTAACTCATCATCATCATAAACCACTTAGTGGTAATAGTAATAATAATGGCAATGATGGGTCCGGTGTAAAACGCGCAAGCTCAACAAACACTGGGGATGGGTTTGATCAAATGAGCTTTCAGTTTCAAAATGGAATCGGAGCGTTTTTCGGCACGCCGGCGAGTAGACACATTAGTCAAAAGCAAGAACCCACTCCAGAGGAGATGTACAACGAAGAGATGCAAGGTTGGAGACCGAGATTAGCCACTGGGGCAACAATTTTCACTGCGACCTTGTTCATCCTCTCCTGCGTTTCCTTACTCTTTGTTTTTCCCATTTTGGTAGACCCCATTCTGGTTGGGTTTGAAGCTGATTTTTCAAATGAGCCTGTCATGTGTCGGTATGTTGTTCAATTTCTGACGACAGTCGTGATATTTAAAAATATCTTATTAACTTTGTTTCTTGTTTTTTAAAAAGAACTACAAATTTTCGCAACGGTTCTGGACCTTCTGAATGTCTCATTCCATCATGTCGAGAGGGATGCACCTTAGACTTATTCTCCTGCATTTTTGTTGATGTCGAGTATTTTACCATAGGTAATTCCATGAATGAAAATCTGCTGTTGGAACCAATAAGCAATAACAACAGCAGCAGCAGCAGCTTCCTTGTTAATAACTCTACGTATAGAAATACTACAATTGCCATCCCTGAAGAATTACCTGAGACCACAAACGCAACACTTCAAAGTCCTCGTCAAAAGCGATCGGCAATCCTCCTCATCAATATCAACGGTTGTGGTTATCCTCCGGAAGTGACGTGTTCTGATTTCGAGAAAAAATATGCTCCGCTCAATACCCAGTTCCCTTGCTACTACAGCCAACAAAATGAGTCGATAGTGGTTCCGGCCTACAGTCGAAGAACGGAAATTATTCACTTGACACTTGCCGTGTGTGTCCCATTTGGGGTCATATTTTTGTCAGCGACATCACTTTACCTCTTGATACGTTACCACAAACACCTGAAAACGACCATTACCGCAAAGTATGCTGCCAGGAAAAAGGCTTTAAGGGCGAAATGGAGAGAAGAACGTGAAAATATGCTTGTCAAAAGAGATGAGGAGCAAGCTGGCAATGATGACGATGATGATGTACAAGAAGATGATGCTACATCCATTACTGAGCTTGAACCACACGAGGACTATAACTACAGAAATAAATATTAAAGCCATGCAAAATGGAACTTCCAAGACTGGGACTGAGAGTAGGTACGGTGGTCATTTAGAGATGATGATTTTTATTAAAAAACGTTGTAATTTTAATTTCATTTCATACAAAATTTACAGATTAATCTCAAATAATACTGTATTGTAACACCGAATGCTGGAAATTCCGACTTGGAAACCACACACAGACACACACCCTCCATTTTGCGCCTGTGATATGAGACTGACTTTTATGGTGGTTGCGTGACCGAGTGGCTGGTCCTGACCCTACCTTTTCCATATCCCATGTTACTTGACAAATCCGATCGAGCTACATTCATTAGAGGTGTAATAAATAATAATAATTAATTCTTAAACATTAATGATTTACATTTACATTTTTAGACATTAAAATCTCTTAATTGTAGTCACGTACTTTACACACAAAACATGCATCCATACCGAATAATCCAGCTATTAAGAATGCAATTTATAAAAATTTCTTCGTATAAAAACAGGAAATACATTTAGATATGAAGAAAATAATATCGATGATGTTTATTGTATTTACTAATTGTTGCAAATGAATATATTATGTCTGACGGAATGACTATTTTGTGAAAACTCGAGAGTATCTTAATAAAGAAACAAGAGAAAAATGCCAAGTGAACGGAACAAGGGAAAGTTGTGAGAAAGTCGACTCAACTTTCCACAACTTTCTTGTGCACATGAAACTTATGAAACAAGTGGGCCAGCCAGCCACTCTTTGGCAAGCAGAATTGGAGAAAGGACGCGAAGCAAATGAGGAGATAGGAGAAGGAGATTGTCCTTGGGAGAAAGTCTGTGTGCACTTCTATTATGCTTCTGAACTTCTACGCATAGAGATACAGTCAATGAAAACCTATTCTGGAATACTTTCCGCGCGAAACTTGCGACCTTGCAGAATTATTTTCTGAAAATGTGGGATGGGAGAGAAAATTGTCAATATAAACGATAGAATGCCATGGGAACTGGGAAAGTGAATGCTAAGTGCTAGTTTAAAGAGACGATGATGGCTTGGAATTGATCACTAATTTCGCTTTGAAGGAAAAAGAATAATTGAATTGTTAGGGAATAGTAAAATCATCGCTATCATATCCTCCTCCGAATCTTGTCCGAATTTTATTAAGAATTTGGAAGTAGAAATCGTTAATCCTGCCTGGTTCAAACTGTCGGCGTTACGTAAATTCTTGGTGACCCTTAGTAGTAGTGGTAGTAGTATAAACGGGGCGTCACTGCAGCAAGCGTTTGGAGCAAGAAGTTTTCACTGGACCAGGTGTATTATGGCTACACGAGTTGAGAGAATAAAGAATACACTGGAGGGTGAGCTGACCCCGTCTCATTTGGATATTATTAATGAATCACACATGCATGGTGTTCCAAAAGATGCTGAAACCCATTTGAAGGTAATTAATAACCCGTAATAATTTCCAAATATATAGTACTGTGAGGACATGGTGGAAGCAATGAAGGGAACTTTCCCAAAAAAATGTAGGTTGAGGCTAGTTTGACAGTGTTGAATAGTGTTTTTTTTTGTTTTAATTGATAGGTCGTTGTCGTATCTGGAAAATTTGAGGGAGTACCTTTAGTACGTCGCCATCAGAAAGTGAGTAACTTTAAATTTTCATTGATAAATTTGACAGTATCACATTTTTAACCTATGCCGTCACCATTGAATTTACCCTTCTTTTCCATTGTTGTAGGTTCAAGAACTTCTCAAACCAGAACTTGACTCTGGACTACATGCCCTATCAATTGTTGCAAGAACTGATGCAGAGTGGGAAAAATTCAACAAAGTTGAGCCGAGTCCAAACTGTCGTGGTGGATTTGGATCATAATATAATCGTGTTACGGACTGATTTCACTTCAATATAATGAATGTCAAATACCAATAGTGATGTAGTTTTAGTGGCTCTCCTAAAAATGAAAAACGGTTTTTTGTTACTGATGAAAATCAATAAATAACGAGCAATGTAAAGTTTAAGATAAATAAACTGAAAAAATCAAAAGTAAAACATTGAGTACCATTTACGAATGTGCCTTACGTGAAAGACCAGTTTGTGACAGTCCCGTGAGCTACAACTATTTACAATGGAGGAAAATATAGCATGTCCCCCAACGAAGAAGATGAAACCCGATTCTATCCACATTTTTCCAGTTTTGGATGACGACATATTATCTCCAAATATTTCATTAAGAGACATTTATAGCGGCGTACTTAAAAGCAAAAAGGATGCCAGTACTCTGTTGAAAACTCTACCTGCTCTTCCCGCAAGTTTGGATCATTTAAAACGAATTCGCAGTATAAATGATACTCTTGAAATTATAATTGGTGATGAAAGACTGTCACCCGAACATCCCCATTTCTCGTGCTTTGTACCATCATCAATTCAACAGACAAAGGTACCCTTGAGGAAGCCTATGACAAGTCATAAATTTAAAATGTCTAATGAGTATTGGCCATGCAACTTTCATCCTGACAAAGAAATCGAAAAGCTTGTCTCCGAAAACGCTGGATTTTCTCAAGATGAATTGCACCAGATCTATGAAAACATTAACATTGTTCTAGAAAGACTAAGTAAAACTGGCCAACAGTCCTGTGCCATTTATGATCCAATCGATAAGGAACTAATTTGTGTGGCCAATAGCTGTTCTGACCTTCTTCAGCACTCTGTAATGAACTGCTTGCAAATTTTGGCAGAAACTCAAAATAATCCAGAGGAACAGGGAATTTTAAACAAAAAATGGAGTTATGGAAAAGTACTTTGCTCAAAACGAATTGTCAGAGACAAGCATTCAGATTACCTGTGCACAGGTTTAGAAATTTATTTGAGCCATGAACCGTGCCTAATGTGTGCAATGGCTTTGTTGCACTCCCGAGCTAAAAAGCTATTTTTTGTAAATGTGAGTCCTAAAAAGGGTGCCTTAATCTCTAGTGTGAAGCTGCATTGCCTTGAAGGAATTAATCACAGGTTCCAAGTCTTTAAAGTAGAACTGTCGTAAAATAAATAATATGACTCTTAAATTTCATTCCAAAGAAAACATAAATTTCAATTTTCATTGACATCAAAGATGCATATTACATGAATACCGCATATTCATTCAAATTCATTCACTCCAGTGGAAATTTTCTACCTTTTTCAGGACCTGGCTGGTACTTCCAGGAACTGGACGACTGACGGTGACGAGGTTACGTTTTAAGTGTACATGATGAAGCAGATTTACTCTAGTGCATGAAAAATGATAAAAGCGCGAGCGTTCTCTCTCTTCGCCCCAACCTCACGCGCTGCCTTTCATATTGCCAGTAAAGTTTGTTTTCTCTCAGAAAATACACAGGCAGAGGCAGAGGTGCGCCATATTTTACAGGTCCTTGAAGGAGAGAGTTTATTCGAAGCAAAATTTTAAATGATGAGTGCTTTTCGATTTAAGCTTCATTAATTTTTTTACAAAGCGTTAATTTTCGTTCATACGTATTTACATATACCGAGCAAGATGCATACATCAGGAAGAAAAGAAATGTTTTGAAAGCATATCAGCTGATTATTTTGAGGTTGGAGACGTCACGTTCCGGACCAATTAAATTGTATATATAATTAAGCGATAGTAATTGCGTTTTGAATATTGGAGGAAGTGAACACCAACATTCAACATGTCGTCCTTAGCACAGTAAGAAAAAGTTGGAAACTAAATTACATATTTTAGGGTTTGTTGCGTCTGATTAGGTGAATTGCACTAATTTAAATAAAATTATGAATTTTCTCAGTTTGTTGCCGAATCCCAGTCATGTTGTCAGGGATCGAGATGATGACAAAGCCTTAATGAGACCTCCTTCAAACGCTCTGATTTCTCTTCGAGAATCAAGAGCACCTCCTTATGGGAAAAGAAAAGGATGGATTCCACGTTCTGCAGAGGTTAGTATAGCAAGTTTCAATGAGCCTTCTTTTATTGTTGTACAGGCATTTGCAATTAATTCAGCATGCCATTATGTTGACAAATCTCCTTTCTATATATACGGGACAAACAATTGTGTGTCTTTTCAATAATTGGCTTTTCTATAAATTTGTGTGGGACTTGTTGAATTTTTTTTCTGTTTATAGACCCTGGAGACAGGGCGCTGATGCTGCGCAAGGAATTTATCGACCCAAAAAGGGTGGTGATAATGATATTTATGGTGATGATTTGGACAATATAATCAAAACTAACAAGTAAGTAAAACCTTAAATTTTTCAAGTCCTTTAACTTTAAGCAGGGAAAAGCGCGCTAGTATTTGATTGCAATTCACTGTTTTTCTGTCACAGATTCGTTCCCGATAAGGAATTCAGCGGCACAGATCGTATTGCTGGTAGTTCGCGTAGTGGCCCAGTTCAATTCGAAAAGGATGAAGAGGATCCATTCGGTTTGGATCAGTTCTTAACTCAGGCAAAGAAGGCTAGTAAACGAGGAGCTGATGAAGGGGGTAAAGATAAGAGCAGCAGTAGTAGTAGTAGTGATAAGAGGCGTCGTCGTGATTAATTAAATACGATAGCATTTGAGAAGTACAGTACTGATATCAAATGAATGAATGCTAAACTAGCTTAGTTGTATTATCGTATTTGGATAAATAATTTTTGATTTTGGAATGCGCCAATTTTGTGTAAATTTAAGATAAATGCATACTTTATTCTGTGGTCGATAAAATCTGACACAATATATTTATATGGTATACTTATATCCAATTAATAATTATCGCTATCTTAATATTAGATTTCTAGTTTTTAGCTTTGGTAGGCAGGCGAGATACAACAATTTTTTTTTCGCTTTTTCTATTGTAAAAACAGGTCAAAAAAGAAGAATAAACTTATTACAAAGAATAATTATTATTCAACTATTGATTTGGTTTAAAACGGTATTTTGTGCAGCAGCATGGAAATTTGTTGGAATAAAATCATAAAAAGACAGCGGTTAAAAACTTCAAGTCAAGGGAATGAAGTGTCACAATAACAAAGAAAAAAATTGACTTGGCTTTAACAATTCAGTATAATTAATATAACAATAACAATATTTTGTTTGACTAAATTAGGTGGTGGTGGTGGGGTAGTACGTTATATGAGTACTCACTCTCCTTCAGAAATTAACTGTTTAATTACATAATTGAACACTGCTCCCCAGAGGCAGGATCAAAAGTAGGAAGTGGATTAGTTCCATCCTCCCCAATCAATTCTTGCGGTGGAGGTCCTGCATACTGCACCTTGAGCATGAGGTCTGATATACGCTCAAATCGTTTTTTCTTTAAATCTGAGGGGTCACTCTCCCTTTCAGAAGCATACTCCTCGCAAATTTGTTTCATATATTCGTACTGTTGGCTATATTTTTCAAAGTCTTTTGAAGCAAGTTTTTCACGGTTACTGGACAGCCAATCAGGATACTATAAATAAATAATGAAAGTAAGTCGGTAATTTTGTTTACAGCCATTACTGATATAGTGTCACCACAATTCATTTTAAAACTTGCAAACTACATGCAGACCTTTGCCACAATGTCGGTGAGAACTGGTTGAAGGAGCTCTTTGGAAAGCAGCTTTTGCATCATATTATTCATAAATGGCAATATTTCATTCATTGTCGAGTCATCGAGACCATCGTCGTCCGAGCCCATTCCCATGCCTAACCCACCCATCATCCTAGCAAATTCACTCTCATCTGGTAGTCCGCCCATGAACTGCGCAAAAATATGTGGAATTTAAATATTGGGGACAATAATAATATAGCATTCGTCATTGGTATGGGAACCACCAACTTACTAATAATCATCATGAATATTTACATACATCGAAATTTGGCGCGGAAGGTTTTTCCGTGGCCTTGGAAACAGCATTCCGAATGGCTTCATTTAGCTGTGATGAGAGTGCTTCTGGGTCTGTCGTCGTATTTAGAGCTGCTGATGACGCCGCATCTATGATTTTGCTCATGTTCTCTTCTAACAGTTTCTTTTCACTTTTCGAGCCTCCTTGCAAACTTGATTTGAGGTGTTCTCTCATTTTTTGCTCAAATTGAGTGGTAGCTTGCTTAATATACTCTTCAGCCCACACACTATCCATCATTAACTCTGCATCGCTTTTCTTTGGAGGTTGAGGAGCCTGCTTCTTTCTCGGTTTTAACAGATTAGGATTGTCAAAATCTTTCAGGGCATCTACACCAGTGACCAATAAATAACAGAAAATAAATTCATTTGATTGCCTATCTCAATGTTAGCAACCAATAAATTACAGTTTTTTAATGTACATTCAACCATACCGTCTAATAAGGCATCTAACTCTGCATCATCTGTAGGAGGCAGCGGGTCCTGCAGAAAGTTACTTACTGAAGAAGGTGTGTTCCCTGAGCCACTTCCATTAGTTACATTAGCATTCCCATTCAAAGTCGCTTTCTTGTCCCCTGGAGAACTCATTTTGTTGAATGCCTACCTTGAATGTTTTACACTTCCTTAAATAGCACTTATTGCCACTTTAACACTTTTTATTCCTGTATTTTATTGATTGATGTGACACTTGTAACACACGAAAAACTTTCAAGAATTCAAAAGTGGACAGCAAACTCCAACGCTTGTTCAAAGCTATTAACCGCTGCTGCAATTCACCAAACACCAAAGAACTCTACTTGAACGAGTAAATAGTGGAAACGGAGCAAATCAACAAAATAAACTTTAATGGGGGAAACTTTTTCAACATTATTTTTGTGAAAGACTCTGCCATGCAGAGGTTAAGAAAGGTTATCTTTGGCTTCACGAATTTTCATACAACTTCACCAATATCCAATACCAATACATGCAATTAATTGGCTTAATTGATATGCGTGTGCGAATTTGCAGTTACATACTTACTCAGTTGTAGTTCTAAGGCATAAATTTGGTACAGCACCCTTTTATATGGATGAAGTGAAGACCTGCTGAAC
>JAHZMZ010002592.1:0-11636 GCA_027743805.1 Lepidocyrtoides sp. E14 | reverse complement strand
CCATTTCCAATGATATTGCGTTTGATTCATATGGTAGTTATTTGTTATCATCAATACTGTGTTATTAGTCATTATATTTGCATGAATCGCTAATGTATAGCAAGTCTTTTGCTAAAGTGTACCTTTTCAATAAAACGAGATTAGTATTCGTAACGTTTCCATCAATTTGGCTACATTGATAATCAAGCCACTAAAAGTAAGTTTCAAGGTCACCAGGAAAAACTGTTAAGACATTCCTGTGTGGATAAAATTCTTGCTATGCAAATTGATAAAAAAACCGTGCTGTCGCGTTTTACGAAAAAACTTTGCATATGAATGCTTGTACCACCTTTTTTTAAATTTTAGGTAGCGTACTAATGTCCAATTACCTAACGTTTTACAACGCATTACGTATTCCTACATACCTATACTGCATTGATACTTATTTGGTGAAACTTTGCCCATTACTATGTTTTATTCATGCAAAAACGTGGATGCTCATGCAACTTAGTTTAGTTTTTGTATTGTATTGAAGTAGGCGTCTCTCTGAAAAGCTACATATACAAAGTTACTTGTGAAAAAATGCTTTACACATGACGCACACATGTTTCGTGACTCCTTCCCTGTAATAATGATCCTCGTTACAAAAAAACAGAAAATTGATTTGCTTGTGTACAAATAATCTCAGTCTCTTATTTGCATTGGCACAATTCTGAGAGACAATGGAAATACCTGTGAAAAATGTCGTCTGAGTGTGCTAAGTGCTAACATGCAAGTCCACTACAATGGTCGGACGGAAATTATCATTTCTTATTATGTATGAGTGAGTAACATAAAACTATGAAAAATTAACGAAGAAAATTTTTAGATTGGTAGACAAAGCTTCTCACATTATAATTTTTTACATTTTACATAATTATTTTATTAGTAATAATGCACATGGCACACGGTTGACGATTGTAAAGCAGGAATTATAGCCACAAAGTAGTTAAAATCATGAAACAATAATAATACTACAAACTTAGGAGTTTGTTTTTATCAAAGTATTATACACACGTTCATCTTGCTCTCGCTGAGTTTGGGTCAAGACCGTTGTGCTAACTAGAATAATATTTCTACTGCTTCTAAAGCGCTTAAACACAATTCATTTTCCATACCGCATAATCTTTTTTCAGTGACAATCATCATGTCAAGATGCGTCGTGTGCAGGGTTCTTCTAGCACAACAACATCACATCACATTTTAGCTAGTTGAAAACCAACCATCCTAACTTAACGGTCATGGCGTTTTCTCTTATATTTAAGCGTACCTCTAAACATTATCATCGTCCGTCACTATCACTTTGTTGTTGCATGTTATATTTTTTTCGTTTAGAGGACCAAAAAAGACGCATCTTAGTCTTGTCGTCATCTCGCATGATATGATGTGCTGATCATCGTAATAACTCTTTGAAGTCCTGCACAATTTTCTATACTAATTGCAGTTTTGTGGTCTCATAGAAGTCCGTATGCGTTTAGTTTTGTCGGCATTGCATGCAAGTCTACTTGTACTATATTATGCGTTCTTTTACCAACAAAGGATGGTCAGTGTAGAATGCACAAAAAAACCATCAAGGCTGTTTTGCAGATCCTTCGGTCTAAAAACTGATTGAGACTCTTCATGTCAAGATAATTTAGAGACTTTAAGGATCAGGATAGGAGAATTGGTTTGGTACAATATACTCAATCGTAGAGTTAGCAGTTTACTTACACAAAGTTATAAAAAATGAACAAGAACAAAGTTTAGTCGCTAATATGACTTTTTGCTGGTGAACTGAAGCCAAGCGAAACGGGAACATCTTACTTTTAGTTCAGTTAAAGTGAGTCGAGGATCAGTAGTACGAGAATCAATTATTTTTCATGTAAATAGTTTTGCACACTTTTTTTATTTTTCTTGTTCCTTCTGACACTAACTTTTATTGACTGTATGAACGGATACAAAATCAAATAAGTACCTAATCAGATTGTTAAAAAAACCAGCAATCTGCAAAAACAACTTCATCCTAATAATTAATAAAGATCTAAAACCATTGAACAAGTGTGATCTTAAAATTGAAACGGTAAACGAACTGATGGTAATCACTGATCAATGATGATGACCATATCCTCAACTGAGGTAAAAACTTTGATGGCGATATAGGTTTAGGTTATGACAGTTACTGTGAGCGAGAGAAAAATAGTACGCATTTAACATAACAGTGCCCAATCGCAAAATATCATCAAATAGGATAATTATCTTATTTTATCGTTATTTATGATAAATCATAATTGCAATGTGGACTTTTATAACTGTAAAGAGAGTGAAGGCGATAAAAGGATAAAAGTGCTCATTTTTTTTACTGACGACAACCTTCATATCACGCTCCACCAGTTTTAGAGGTAGATCGTAAAAAGGGGAAAATGTATTAATTATATCATTTTGTTTGCTGTAAATTGTATTAAGTAAACACGCTTAAATATTACTAAAAGTTAGTTGTCTAATGAGGGCACATGCAGGCTGCTATATGTTATGTCTGTAATTGAACAGACCATGTGGTACTTGGTTGTTTAACAGTGAATGACTAATTAATAAAAAAAAAGTTGTAGAATTAATTTGTACTTCCATTAGCATATAAAATTTAATATAAATAAATAAATAAGAAAATTCAGCATGACGGAACAATAAGTAAACACAAGAATTGTAATCTCTGAAATGATACTTGAGAAAGTAATATAAGCGTTATTAGGACCCACGGAAAGGATGCTCTTTTTTAAGATTCTCTCTTTGTTGCAATTTTGCTGAATTTAGTGCAATTATTGGCTGGCTATAACTAAGTACATCCACAATTTGTAAGCACAAAGTTGCGTTTCTCTTGTTTGTCGGTGACATTATCTGATCATGAAGCTGAAAACAATCAGTGCAGCGTCAGCAAACTCGTTGTCAATTTAAGGATCGTGCTAGTAATCGCTAGCAGTATCATTTTACTNTACATCCACAATTTGTAAGCACAAAGTTGCGTTTCTCTTGTTTGTCGGTGACATTATCTGATCATGAAGCTGAAAACAATCAGTGCAGCGTCAGCAAACTCGTTGTCAATTTAAGGATCGTGCTAGTAATCGCTAGCAGTATCATTTTACTCCCTATTACGAACCTTGGACGGCTACGCTTGCCTGAACATGTTGACACTAATAGCAAAAACGCCATAAAATTCTGCATTTTCATGCTTAGGATGGAACTAGCTAAATAATAGCTTATAGCTAATATTCTGGCATGATAAGCATATTTTCGTCCTTGCTTGCGTATGTTAATGGAAGCTACTACATTGCTTGAGTTTATGCATTTACCACTGCCAATCAATAATTGCTTATGCTATACTTACTTATGTTGAATTGAATATATAATGCATCTGTGTGCGAGATTATAAGTGATATGATAATCATATTATTTCACTGTCACGGTCTCTGATTTGTACTTTTTGCTATCTTAGAACTTATGGGCGTGCGCGTGTGTGTAACTGGCTTTAAAATTACCTGTGTCTGTGGAAAACTGGAGCTTGTTTAGTCACTAAATAATCCCGATCGGTAATAGTAACTGTACATTTCACGTCGCGTCGCAAATTCAAGGTCCTGCATGGACAATTTGTTCAAATTATTGCAAAAGTTGAGACATTATTTCCGGTCACCAGTACAAGTACAGCATAATAAGAATAGAGTGAGTCGATAAAACTATTTATTTTGGGCGCATGTATTGCCAAAGTGGTAACGGTGGACCGGCAATACAGTAAATAGCGGAAGGAAAATAATATACATACATAATAACATTACATGCACCGGTGCTATACATTTATTCTTTATTTTTCACCACATACCAAAAAATTATCAATTTAGTACAAATAGTTTAGAAAGAATACATTTTAACATAAAAGGAAACATTTACAACTTTGATAAATTACATCTTCACTTAAAAGCAATAGTGTGTAACATTGCTCCGAGATTTTGGATGATGTTAGCGCTCATCAACTGGTCAACCTTCAAATTAATAACATACATTGCTCCGTTAGCTGACATTGCACAATACATACATATATAGGTGTACTGGACCAAGCAAAAAGTGCAAGAATCACTCAAGAACCTTGGCTAACTTGGCTTCGTATAAGTTTATGATGTCCATAATTAAAATATACCAATTATTCGTGTTACTCAACGCAGTGACATACCTGTTCCTCTAAATGGCGCTTAGGATCTCTTTTGCCAACATTTTTTATAGCCAACTGCTCCGGTGTCATTTTTTCCTCTTCTTCCAAAGCCTTTATCGATAAATACAAGTAAAAATATGCATAAAAGCTCATTATTTCAATTTGATAACAGGAAGGAAGTAAAAATGACAATAGCTGTTACCTTGAAAAAAAATATTAGCAAAAGCTGTTGAAATTATTTAATCTTTTCATGTAAATATCATGCTTATTTTGAAGACAAAACGAACCTTTTACAGACTGAATGGGATCTACAACGACAGCTACGGCTCTTTCGCTCAAAGCTTCAAAGCTCTGTTTGTAAATATCATGCTTATTCTGAAGACAAAACGAACCTTTTACAGACTGAATGGGATCTACAACGACAGCTACGGCTCTTTCGCTCAAAGCTTCAAAGCTCTGTTGGGTATTTATGTCGACGCCAGATAACCAACATCCGAAACCTGGATGAGAGTGGTACCATCCGACAACCATTTCAGGACGCCCTGTCTGCCGTAACATATCCAACATTTTTGCTTGGAACACAGGATCTACTGCTTCTACACTGACGCCCTATAATCAATAAATTGCACTTAATATACAGCTGCATTCACTTTTAACGTCGCATTTTTTGAATAGCATTTCGCAAGCAGGTTAGGTAATACAAGAGAAAACAGGCTTATCAGTTCATTTTGAGGAGTTACTAACCGTTCCAGATTGTGGCATAGCAAAAACATCGATTACTCTAACAGTGTAATCATCAACAAATTCACCAAGCATAAGACCCATAACCTCCATAGGTACTCCAGCCCGTCCATGTTTCAACATTTTCAAAAGGGCCAAGGACGAAATATAAACTTGTTCAGCAGTATCAACGATTGGGCCATCCGCGGGTGGACCTCCTTGTCCAAGACCTAAATGATCACAAAATCACGAGAATGACAGAACCGAGATTATAAAAATCATGCTTTCAAACATCAGTTATTTTAAAAACATGGCTTCTCACCTCCAGGCATGGCAGCTCCGAGTCTAAGTAAACGATCCATCTTCAACTTTAACTTATTTCACAAGACAATGATCTACGAGTGAACTGTCAAAACTACAAAAGTATCTTTTTATCACCAATAATATCCCCTTTGGTAAGATACAATCTCTAACTTTATTTTTATCTTTAAAAAGTGACTGAAATGTCTGTCAATTACCTGTGAAAATATATACTGAAATAATTTAATTAAGTTACTTGCAGCCTTTATTCCAAAAGTTTATAAAAATTTGTTTTGAAAAATTAGTAAGTGAAGGAGTAGCAGCAGCAAGCGAATACCGATATTTTTATTGAGATGAGATGACACAAAACGCAGATCTGACTATGCACAATTTCAATCTGACATTTTAGCGGTATGAAAAGCTTTCCATGGCTTGTAGTTTCTGTGAGTGTGGGGCAATGGGCTGCAGTATCACTATCACATGGTTTTGTTTTGTTAATAATGAGCAGATTTAATTCGACTGCAAATTTGTTCAGTTTGCAGAGTTTGCTTAAAGCGTTTTCACCTGACTAATTAATGTAAACAATCGAATCAAAGTTGTCTAAACACTAATTGGACATTTGAAATTTTAATTGCAGTCTAAATAATTAGGGTTGCAATTTTTTCATGAGTGACAAGCATCTTTAATATTCCAAACAGAGCACACTGGCATAATTTATCGGGTGTCGGGTAAATAACAATGGCATTTAACGAACAGTCAACGTCAGAGATTATACCTCCCCCGAAACTAAAAGGAAAGATCAGACAAGCCACTGGAGATCCGAAAAATCCATATGGATTGGGTAAGTTTAAAAGTTGCTTATGTGCGGAAGCACGCAAGTCAGTCAACCATTAAATTATAAACGTGCAAATGCGCATTGCTAAACGAAGATAGATATCTAATCTTCGTTTATTAGCAATGTTATTGTATACACACAGATATGATGATACATGTGTTTTAATGACTCACAATCCAGGTGATCCAAATGATATGACGCTTAGAAAAGTGGAGAAGGACATAATGATTCCTATGAAGATGAGGGATCGAGCCAAAACAGAAAAATGTACTGAGGAGGTGAAAGCATTTTCTGACTGCTGTAAAGCTGCTAGTGTATTAATGGTTGTAAAATGCAGAGGTGAAAATACATTTTTAAAATCTTGTCTAACGAAATGGTATAACGATGAAACCTTCAGAAAAGAGTGTACTGAAGAATATTTAAAAGAAAGATCGGAGTATAGAAGAACAGGTATTAAGCACAAGGACTTGCAAAAGTACTTGGCGTAGTTAGTATATAGTTATGTATGATGATTACAAAATTTATTTACCTATAAAAAGTTGTAAATTATGATAGTACGTTTGTTTTCCTAGTCAGGATGTGAATGTAATGTAGTAAAGATGATATTTTTTCGAATTGCCATACAATAACATTCTAGAGCATTGAACTATCAATCAATTAAAGTGTAAATTGGCAAATCTTGGTCGCACCGCACTGTAAAAATATTATTTTCAGTGTAATTATTATTAGCCAGCAAAAACAATATATAACGTTACATTTGTAAAAAAAAACTCGTGTACTTATTAAACCGAAATATATTATTGATGAATGGAAATAAATAGAAAGCAATTCCCTACTAAACTAGCAATGATTTTTTTGGGATTATAATGATAATATTATACCTATACGGACGGACGTAGACACTGCTTGGAGTGTGGCAAAGATTTTATTCCATAAATGTCATAAAACATCCGAATTTTTTATTGTGTATCCTAATACCAGTGGTATTTGGTAATGAATAATCGATTACATTATATGACATTCCCTACGATAACNATGATAATATTATACCTATACGGACGGACGTAGACACTGCTTGGAGTGTGGCAAAGATTTTATTCCATAAATGTCATAAAATATCCGAATTTTTTATTGTGTATCCTAATACCAGTTTGGTATTTGGTAATGTATAATCGATTACATTATATGACATTCCCTACGATAACATGATATTATGATGAACTATGAACACAAAGTCGTGCATGTAAAATCAATGAAAAGATTCATCCATATGTGAATTGTGCCTTGTGCCATGCATTGTGGTGACTACTTTGTTGTGAGTAGCTATATAAACATGTATGCATGCACCTATGTCAAGCTTAACTTTCTTCTTCATCTCCATCCTAATTGGAGCTCGCTGAAGCTGCAAAGATCACGTTTCACTGGAATAAATAGAGCCGGCAAAGAGACTAGTATACACTTTTATTGTGACTTATCCACGACTAATCATTTTGGATGTATTGTGTGGAATGGCTTTATAAGAAATAATTACCGTGTGCTGTAGCACAAATTACAAGGGCAGCATTGTCAACATGAGGGAATTAAAACTGCTAATATTTTATATGCAGTTCTCCAAACGTTCAAGTTTTTGTTACAGCAATTTAAATTGAAATACGAGAGGTAATATTTATGAACTCGAAATTGTTCTGTGTAATTCGTGTGTAATTATTGTATTTACAAAAGTTGTTACCATCAAGCTTTAGAATTTTTCTAAAAGAAATTCAATACCTTTCCCTAGTGAAGCTCTCTTTCTTGAACATGACTTACAATACCCCCACACATACAGTCAGGCAGTATAAAATATGTAATATCTCACAGTTAGTTGCAAGAAAATCCTTCGGTTGACTAGGCTGACCTACTCACAAATTCACGGAAATGTTCCTCCAAGTCACATAACTATTCAGTTCCGTCCGTGAGCACATATATACGTGATATAGTATGTCTGCCGTGCATGTGTAGACTAGACACACATTAGTCTATTAAAGTATTTATACGTGACGCCATATAAAATGATGAGACTCGTAATTTCTCCTTCGCGTCGTTATCATTTGGGAAGGCAGCAGCAGGGATTCCAAACTGCCATTACTTCTGCTTCTACTGCTACCACCTCCACCCAGTCGGGAATTAATTGGACTTTTTCTTGGTCCTTGGACAAACAACGGAGAAAGCGTAATAATGAACACAAGCTGCCTTCATCACTCCCATCATCATCACCTTCCTCCTCATCTTCCCTCACTACTACCGTTTCAACTACTCTTTCTAGCAGTAGTTGTAACGGAGAGAAGAAGAGCATGCATGTTCCATCCTTTCACTTTCACCACCACCTCCACTGGCAGCCCTATCATCTCCACAACTCCTCATTCTCTTGTTCACCTCTGCTCCCCCTACCTCATATATTACCATCACGAAGAGTTGCAACTACTTCTGTTGGAACTGGAACACTTATCCAGACCAAGTCATCAGCAGCATCATCACACCATTCATTGAAGTTGGCACGATTTGAAGGCGGACATGGTAGATTCCTGGGGAAAATGAGCATTCTAAACAGAGAACTACATTCATCATCATCTTTTTCGTGCACATCCACCCGCTCTTTGTTCCCATTTTCAAATTCAAACACAGCAATGGCAGCAGCGCTAGTTCTTCCATCGTCAACATCCAAAGCTCGTTTCATATCTACTTTCTATTCCACTGAAAATTCCGAATTTTTTCGCATAGCTCCTGAAGTACGGCAAGCAGTGATGGAGAATGTTCCTGTAGTATCGCTGGAATCTGCAATCATCACCCATGGAATGCCATTCCCCGACAACATTGACACTGCATTCCGACTCGAAAGCATCATCAGAAAGAATGTATGTACTTATGATACCTGCCTATTATGCAATGAAACATACTCATCTTTTCAAGCAAAATTTCTTGGTATGATCGATATTTTAATAATTTTCCTTTCACCATATTTTCTTTACAACAACGAATAGCTTTACTGCATAAATATTTTTAGAAAAATATTTCACTGAGATGTATATAACTAGTGGAACTTTCTCCTCCATACACAGCTCCAAAGTAATAATAATTTGTATTTTTCTGCACCAGTAAAGGTGGTGAGAGTGAATAGTGGATACATGGAAAATAGTTTTTTTAGGATGAGTTTCAATCATTTTTAATGTCTGTATAACACGTGACATATACACATACAGGGTGCTGTTCCTGCCACCATTGGTGTTGTAGATGGTCGTGTTACCGTAGGTCTTTCCTCAAACGAAATTGAATGTTTGGGAGAATGGGCAAAGAACAGGAACAGTACTGCCGGCAATGGTCGTCCTTGTTTGAAGAATCCGGTGGTTAAGGTTTCAAGAAGAGATGTTCCGTTTGTAATCGCTCATGTAATGCAAAACCTTTAAAAAATATTACCAATGCACTATTACATACTTGCATGCACCATCGTCCCACCGAATGTAAACATGTAATCTATTAACGTGTGCCTCAATAATGCTCTGTAGAAATTAAGTGGTGGCACTACAGTTTCCGGTACAATCATAGCTGCTGTTAAAGCTGGAATTCCAATTTTTGCCACAGGTCAATCCATTTTATCTGTGTATTTTTTCTTCTTGTCTTTCTTCCTGAGTATTTTTCCTTCCAAATATTAAGCCCAATGTTTCCACGTTAAATTAAGTAACTGAATCGTCATAGGCGGTCTTGGAGGCGTTCATCGAGGTGCAGAAAGTTCATTTGACATCAGTGCAGATCTAAAGGAGCTTGGAAGAAATCCAATCGGTGTTGTTTCAGCCGGAGTAAAATCCATTTTGGATATTGGAAAAACACTGGAATATATGGTATGAATAAATCAAGAATATCATGTGAAAGTGGGTTTGTGTAAAAAAAAAAAGCGATCGCATATATTTATTAGCTGGCCAATGTACAATCTCAAGAACAAAAAACCTTTCATAAAAACTGCCTTTTTTCAATAGCAAAACTGAACCCATTTTATCCTTTATTGGCCATCCTTTTCTCCACCAATAGCTCAGTGAAACCTTATAATAATTTATGATTTTATCTTCACACTTTGTTACAGGAAACGGAAGGGATATGTGTCACAGTTCTTCAAAAAGGCAGGATATACTATGAAAACTGAAGCATACATAGAGTAGATAGAGGATAGTAAAATGCCAAAGATGAAATTGAACAGGGGAGTATAATGCTAATGAAATTGCTTCCGTGTGTTGCTGTTGATGTGATGATGATGATGACGATGACTAAGATGAATTGGAATTAATCAAACGACCACATACCACCAACGAGCCACATGAAAGCATATAAGATTGAAGATAGAGACCATAACATAACCGTGGCGTGGCACGACAGTTTATACCCAAAACCACAGCCATAATAATACTAATCCTCATTTTACGATGACAATATCATCATCATGATTCTCACTCCTTCTCCTTTTCCCCCAATCTTTTTCTGCTTTTACTTACCTTGTGTCCTTTCCTTTTTTCAGAAAACAAGTCAACAAAGAGCAACGATGGGCGACAAAGGGAGAAAACAGAGAATAAATGGGATGACAGAGACGGTAATACAAGAAGTGAAAATGAAGTAGGAAAAGACAGAGGAGCATCAACATCATCAGTTCAAGAGCAAATTGGCAATGCCAAGTTTCCTTCATTTTTCACTTCGGAAAGCCCATTCACAGCACCGTATTCAGTTCGAAGTGAGTTGGAAGCTGCGTGTTTAATTCATTCCGTCTTTCAATTTCAACTGAACTCGGGAGTACTAATTGCAGTACCTATACCAAAGGTATGATAGTCATGAGTCATGAGATTTTATTTGTCACATGAATGGGTTAACTGAAGGTTACAATATTTGTGCCAAGAAGACAGATTAGGTATGTACGCTTTGGTGGTACGTATGCTTCAACTTCCATCTCAACATAAAAAACATGATCTAATCTAAGAAGATTTTACTTTTTTGCTTGAATTTAATCGCTGAGTGAGGTCATATTTTATGTTGTGCTACAAGCAAGCAACATGCAGCAGCGAGTGAAATTAAAATGTGATTGGCTTGTAGAACTATTATTAGTAAGAAAAAATGTTACCCTTCGCTGACTTTATTTTCGCTTCATAAGTTCTAGATTTAAAAACGCAGGCAAATTTTTTAACGGATTTTCCAAACATGTTCTCTAGTGGAGAGAAGCAAGTATTTTTGGCTCAGGAAACTGTCATTTCATTTTATCTAGTCAGGACATTTTATTATGTCATGAAGAGTTTTTCTCTATTTACATATTAAGAAAGCAAGCATTGTACTCCCACTCTGGCAGGCGGCAAATGAAGAAAAAAAAGTCCATAAAACGAAATGAAGTGACTAGCACAGTAGCAATGGGCAGTTAGCCGAGGAACATGATGCAAACAGAATTGCATGAAGGAGAAAGATGACAACAACAGTAAAATAGGAAAGATGAACAACATGATGATGTGTATCATGATGTTTCAAGGAGAATGGAGGTCTCTTGGTGGTTTTTGGTTTAGTATAATATAATATATATTTTATTTT
>JAHZMZ010002591.1:0-18967 GCA_027743805.1 Lepidocyrtoides sp. E14 | reverse complement strand
TTGAGGGAAAAAAAGAGGTACATGTGCACAAAGTGTACACGCGTGTATTTATAGTAGTGTGCCCTGATATCATTGATGTTCTGCCTGCTTCCACTACCACCCCACTGACTGCCAACATTGAACGTGCAAAACGAACGTGGAATACGAATTACAAAGAAAATCGGTCACATCACACAAGAAGATCATAAACCAAAAAATACCCCGTATAAAACTAACTACCTACCTATGTAACTATATAAGTATTTATTATCATGGAAAAAAGAGTTTGACTTTTTGCTTTTTTTTAAAAAAGAAAAAATGTACCCAAAGTATTACATTAGTAGCAAAAAAGCTACATAAAAGAGTATCAGTTGATGTTCAGACAATTTTCTACAAACTAAGGACGTATCGTGGTCTTGTAGTACACCGTCGAACCTCACTGGCATAAAAGAGGAGAAGAAGAAAAGTAGAAAAGCGAAAAGAGAACAAGTCAGTCAAGCAGTCAGACTCAGTGGCTTGCAACTAGCGTATCCTGTCTTGCGGCTCACCATCCTGATTCCTCCCATCTTTTGGTAAGCATACCATAAGATCATCATCATCATCATCATGTACATAGATGTATTATGCTTTTTTTATCTTCAGGGGATGGGATACAAGATAAATCCTATTCACTCGCACACAAATGGCATTGACATGTTCATTACATTTGTCAGTTTTTTTCCATCATGTGCAAAAGAAAATTAGTCATGCCATGAAACTACCGTGTAACCTTCATGCTAAACTTTTTCACTCCATAAAAATGTAGGCTATACTACTAACATATACATACATGCATGATGTGGAAATACATGTAGATACAATAATGATAAATGAGGATTATTAGGGGCAATCTTGGAATATTTGTGTGGCCAGTGATGATGATGATGATGATGATGATGAAATAACAGGATACTATTATCGTTTTCTTTCTTGGCTGTTGACCAATAATTATCATAGTCAGGTTTGACAATAGCACACTACCACTACTGTCGGAAGACATTATCATTTTGCAATTTTCCGAGTAAACATACAAATGAGCGACAGCTTTGTTCTTGATATTGCCAGCTGTGTGTACCTACATAAGACTTTTTGAAGAGCAAATTACCATGTTAAGTATAATAAGATTGTTCACCATTTAACCACATACACAGTGTAAAGAGAGGTGTGCTAACCAAAGTACCGTTATCTAGGCTATTGATATTTATCTCCAAGTTTGTTTTTCTGAAAATATATTACGTTTGTAGGACTTGTAGTAACATCAAGTCAGCTCGACTCGTGTGTATTGCCTGATTGATAAAGTCATCAAACTGGGTGTGTGTGTAGCTTCATTTTCATGGAACAAAATTACAGTTTGTTTACATCTCGTTAGCTTATGGTTTTATTTTCTGGTGACATTTATTGAAACATTTTATTTGAAATTGTACTACAAGGCTATTTATATTGTAAATGTTTTTATCAACAAATCCTCTAATCAGTGTAATTTTACATAACTGCTGTCTCCTTCTAATGTTCCTTATTACTGTGTCTGCTATGCTTGTTCTAATATGTAGTCTGTCTGCTGTCCATTGAAGATAATAGAATAAGTAATGCCTTTCACTTGTGTTGAACAAGGACATATTGCTTTTTTGAAGAGTTAGCAAAGGAAATACTGTGAGGTATGAGACTAACTAAACCATTATAGCATACATACATTCTTATAATTTGAGATATACCCTGCTAGTCATTATTTTGGTTTATTAGCCTTCCGCTAAAAGCCTAGACAGAATTACCTTCAGAATGGGCGCCAATCTATATAGTGAGAGAAGTACTTATTGCTACTTGTAAAGGTTAAAGGGTAGTTTTATTTTCATGAGAACAAAAGTGCAGATTATAAAAAAGTGATGCTTTTATACACATCTATAATAAAAAGATTGTTAATAAGACGTAGTAAAATTGCCATAAATTTGGCTTTGCCAAATTTTTCCAGTGCATAAATATAATTACGCTAAAACGATAATATTCTGACAGTTGACAGTAGATGCATAATAATATGCAATTACTCAGCCAACTATTTGTTGTGTAAAAGGAAGAATTATGTGGAATCTATGCGGTATGTTAGTTATTATTATCAATGCACACACCCTCTTTCAATCTTCCTTGCAATTTTATTATGCCAACTTTTAGGAAAAATTTGATGAGTAGGTATTTTAAAAGGAGATTGCTAATTATGTCAGTACTTTTTTGCTTATAAAAGCACTTGTGTACAACATACCTAAGTATAAATGTTGGTCTGGAACGAGTTCTTGGGAAAAATTGAGCATGCACGTGCTCATACCGACACCACATTGTAGTAGCTTTTGCGTCCCTTGAGGGCAAAAGACCATCAAATCGCTTAATTATGCGTGCAAATTAATTTGTCGCCATTTTGTTTGAACTATGTTCAACCTTCTTTTATGTTGAAAGTGAGTACTTGACGTTGATGAAATATGGATTGCAACATAGGTATCCAACAACACATAAATGTCTAAAGCTTTTCTTTGGTATAGCTATTCGATTGAGTTTCAATGAAAAGCCACTGGAAAAGGTGAGAATACAATGAAAGTGTGGTCAACAGTGACTACATAATTTGCTTGCAGCAGAGCAGAGCGGAAACTAATTACTACCAATAACACCTCCCGTGTAACGTACACAATATGCATAGCAGAAAACGTAATTTTCATATCCCACAAAACCTATTAATGTAAGTGTATAAAATGGCTTTTCCCCTGTGACTTTGCAAACCACACGTGTGATTTCGGTTCGACAACTATAAATTTACAATATCACTCTGCATTCAATTCAAGTATGTAGTCTCATTTTAGTCATTTTTAGACTTCTGAAAGAAAATGCGCAAATAACTCCTTATTTTTAGAACTTATTTCATGCGCATCAAATTTTTGAACCACATTCGATTTCCACATTTCCTTAAATTGCATGCATGTTATTGCGACGTGACGTGACGGTTGTTAATAAATGAAAAGTACCTTCTGATAATCACATGAGCACATCCACTTAAAGAAAAAGTCTTGGTTAAATAGTGCTGACCAGTGATGTCAGTGACGATGACTGATGAGTGAGTGAGTTTTTTCCACAAGATGGCTAGACGACTAGACCCTTCAAAGTAGACTAGCAGTATATTATCCTTTTTAACATGTGCCAAGAACTAAAACTAAAAACTCATTTTCAGAGCGTGACTGGCTTTTAAAAGAAACGACAAACAAGAAATTTTACTTTCATCATACATCAGAGAAGCATGAGTATCATACATACATATTTATATACCTACACACTACTCACTCAAAAGCCAATCGAAAATTTTTGCTTTGAAATGCTTCCATCCTATTTTCTCTTAATGGATAATACAAGCATTCGCAGAACCTTAGGTATGATTTTCTTTTAAGCACCACTACCACCACCACCACCATTTTCGTTGTAAGCTAGATTTCTCGACTTCCTCTCCTTTCTACTTTACAAATAAATTACATAGAAGTCTCTAGTTGATCAGGATGGACCTCCTGGAGCCCCATCTGGATAGAATGGTAATCAATCTCTTTTGAAACTTTTCAAAAAGAATTGACTTTTCATTTAGGACTGTTACATTACGTCAGCGAAAATGAAAAACTCTTACTAAGAGCTGCGAGTATGCACTTTTCCGTTTTCCTTAATGCATTGATGAAAAATGTGGGAAGAAGAAAATCAAAGAAAACGTGTGACTCATGAAGAATATATACAAGTTTCTTGAGCGAAAACATTTTGAGAATTCTAGATAGCCTTGAGGCTCTCTCTAGTAATCAAGGTTCTATGTGAGTTGTAAATAAAAGAAACTGCTTCCGTGCAAAACAGGAATTCAAATTTACGTGAGTGGTCACTAGTCAGGAGATTGCCAAATATACTTACCTATACATATACACGACGAAATTACCCAGAGAATCCTCAAACTTATTCTTGCATGTCTTGAAACAAACTCTACACGCTTACTTGGCTGATTCTTTATTGTATATGGGTCGGAACCGTGCCATGACAATGAAATTGAAGATTAATATCTGTGTGATTTGTGCATTTTATAAAGAAACCTGCTATTATTCTATATTTTATGCTTGATTTCCTGTATAATATATCCACTTGGTATGGTCTTATGTACCTATACTCCACACCACAATCTTTCAACAATAAACTCTAATAGCCAGAAAGAATGCAGCTGGTGTGGTTCCCGTGCTGATAAGGAATATATACTCCTGGTTATACTCTCTCTAACAAACCCTTTCCATAATCAGACGAAAATAAGGAATCTGAGGAGGCTCTCCATCATTTTCACGATCCACTTTCTTCTCGGCAATGTTTTTACAAGATATCTATTTCTGGGTTGTCTTTTCTGCAGCCCAGAGATCTGTGTCAAACCAGTGGAGGCCAATTTTGGCGCTGCTATGCTGCTGCTGGGTGGGTGTGTGTGTATTTATGTGCATCATCATTGTGTGTTTTCCTGTTTCCTGGGATGCCGCTGCTGCTACCAACGAAAGAGAAAGTGAGGAAAGGAGTGAATGAAATGCGAAATAACTCTGTGAAATTCACCATGCAGAAGTAGCAGCATTATAACACGTCACAACAACATCAAACTCTAAATCCAAGTCTGTCCAAAGACATTGTGTTTCTAGATTCTTGTTTTTTTTGCCTGCAATGTCATTGCATTGTCTTTGTTTGGCTACAAAAAGCACCCCAAACTATATAGAGATCCATTTTCTACTCTTGTCCTGATAATGCCGTGCTCATCATCATGTTGATGTTATTCTTGTTATTTTGGTTATTTTTGTCCCAGCGTAATTTCATTCCACACATACCACTATTTTTTTTACCCTGATACTTATGTGCCCAGGTTTACTGTTATATAATATCGTAGTTCTTCTGCACACTTACATATGTACATAATGCACGTGGCTTAATAGCAAGATGGCACTATCATCATCATCATGAATACATATTATACATATATGCAAGCTGTGATGGAGATTATGAAGTTACTATTGAACAAGTATAAACCCAAAAAAAACTATATAGCTGTAGCGTACATCACATTTTTCGTTAATATACATACAAAGCTACATGAACATTGCTTCTACTGCGAATAAATATACTAGTTTGTACAGCTATTTTGCTATCATCGCCTTGCCAGTTTCCCGAATGAGCATTTGCACAAAAATAAGACAACATCAACAACAAGTAATCTCATCTCATATACATTTTCATGAGCATGTACGCATTTTCACTGACTCTCTTTCTCCCAGTTTTTTCCTATTTTCTCTTATTCTCTTCCCTTTTGTACTTTCTCATTTCACTCTCCTTGTTTTATCTATTTATTTACTTACTCCTTTACTACTTCATTTTGGCAAACCATGTGAAAAACTCTGGAATATGGAAAGAAAAGTAGAGTGGAGTTTTACCAAGAAAAAAAAAACTTGCAAAAAAGTAACAACGATGGCAATTCTGTCAGGCATTTTATCGTTTACGGCTTGTGCTATGTTGCAATGTTGTTGCGATTTTCTGAGGAATGTGTGTCGCATAAAATGACGAGTAAAAGTTGACCTGCCTTATGTAGTTATGTGCATATGTTTGCTTTGTTTTTTAGGTTAACATGGTTAGCTATCTTATCAGTTACTCATAATAACTACTATAACGCATGGATAATACGTTGTTTGGTATCAGTACTAGTCATGTAAAAAGCTATCTTTATAATAGATACTTATATTGCCCAACTAACTGAAATAAATTGCGTAGTGTTATGTAGTAGTGTGTAGTAGAGTAGTAGTAGTAGAGACGAAGTAAAAATGCTTGCGAAATTGTTTTCAATATTACAATATTTTTCACTATATGTACTTTGAAACCACTATCTGTTTCATACCTATTCTATACACACGTACATGATGCAGAGAACTCCTAATATGCATATAAATTGCTAAACATGGGCGCAGTAGTTAACAGACACCAGCATATCTGCTGTGGCTGTGAGGAGGTCTACCACCACGTTTATCTACGGCTTTTTGTCATCGTAGCGTCATCAGCTTATTAAACACAGGGATATGCGTATGTATGTCTGTTAATGGGTTTGATGGACGACAGAGGAAAACTCAATAAATGTTCTAAATTTCTATAAATATTAGAGGAGCAAGTAGAAAAATGGTATTTCCCCTGAATATATGATGAACAGAAAAATTGTTCATGGTGTTGTATGTAGAAAAGACTAGAATTTATTGCGTCATGCTTGAGTATGTATTTAGAAACAAAAACACTTTACTACTATTTCTTTACGCTTTTAAAAAACCTTTACCAGGTAGGAGTTATGGAATCTGATGTGGGTTGTAAATACTATATATTGAATACATAATTGTAGGTAGATACAACATGCCTGCCCTAAGTGCAGAGTAAACCTTTTGCTAATAAAGTTAATAATTTGTACTTCCTGTTCCGCTCTTCCATGAAACTTTTGCAATCCAAATTCTAGCCCCAAGCAAGGAATATAGTACCTATTATGTTACAAAGTATTACGAGCTGGCACGCTTAAAGTATACATGAAACATAAATGCGGCCATTTCAAATAAACAAGTAAATAGCACTACCCTGTGGTGTCAATCATGTCATGATGATGATGTGAAACGTGAACAATTTACGCCTATAGCTGTATGCCAAGGAACAAGTTTGCAGGGTTGATTTACTGTACTTGTAACATGCATTTCTTATAACGTATGTATTTGAAGCTAGGAAAACGTAAAATTAGTTTATTTTCACGCAAACAATAAATTATTTACTTACAAGTACATTGAGAACAGTACACACCGTCCGCGTCCTTATTTCAGTTTCATTAGTTGAAACTTTACATACGATTTATTATAAATTATAAAGGATTTTTTTTCGAATTAGAAAATGAGAACAACCTATGAATATTACGCAAACTTTTTCCAAGTCAACTTGTATTTATATTTTTAGTATATATTGTAAGTTGATTTTACTCACGTATTCTGTTCGGTTTGTTTGTTTGCATTTCAATTATTATTGTCCAAATATATATGGGGGACATGTGACGCGTGCTACCTAGATTAATTTGTCGTGTATCAATCTAATTACAATCGATTTGGTCAGTTTTGGCAGTAACTTTAAAAGACTTTGACAAAACGAGTGAGCAAACAAGAAAGTTACTGCTTAGTCAATTTCTGTTACTTTCATCTATTGATTTCTTTGTTATTGAATGGACGGAACAAAAGTGGCACGAAGTACCTCTAGCATTCTGGATTGCATACAGCTATTTTACTAGCAGAAATTTTTGCAAAACAAATAACCTATATAGGAAGGTAAAAACTACGAAAGAAAAGAGAGAAAAAAAAGAGAAAAGTTTGTGTAAATAAATGAAAAAGGTAGATTGAACATTGGAAAGTCAATAACTAGTGGCCATTCCCAGGCATCGTCGTCATCATCACTATCCATGTGTATTGCAGAATAGATGCTGCTATAGCCCAATTATAACCACCACTACCACTACAATGGCCTTTTCATGCCAATGTCATCAAGATAATAAAGAAGTTGCTTAGTTGCTAGTTATACTCCCTGGAACTATCAAGTATGCACTGTGTAGAAACACAACAGCATGGTTTTCCTCGTCTCCTTTCAGCCAGATTATTTAGTGATTCATCACCCGGTACTACGAACTAACTAGCAAGTTATCCAAGCCAAAAGACTACTCCATCCCTTCTTCTAATACCCTCTTTTGTTTTTCCCAACTTAATCTCCAAATGCATAAGCATCATCATCATGGTAAACCTACTTAATGGCTTAAATACCAAATCCAAACCGAGTATGGTATCAGAAAAGATCAGATCAGATGGAAACGCTTTCAGAATAAATTACGAGCACCCAGCTACTCATTTAGTCTTTAAAATCTATGTTCTTCATTCAAAGTTCAGTCGGAGCAATGTGGCTGCCTGTTGTTGAGTTGAGATTTGAATGACTCTATGAGAGCAAGAATTACCCATGTATGAAATACCAACCGCCACTTATTTACGGCTCACACACATTTTCCCTCTCCTTTTTATATGCAATATAACTATTCATGAGTGGATTGTGAATTTTGCACACTGGAAAGAATCATCCATTCATACACAGAACTATTTTTGTCTGGATTTTATTCCGTCATTCATCATCAGTCATCACTTAGAGTTAGCACTCACTCATGTATACATACTATAGCTACCACTTGCCTATTTCATTCATTTGCCTGTCTGTGCTACCGACCATATACATAGATATCAGGAATTATATTTTCGTGTTTTTGAGCAGACACGTTAATGTACTTGAACTAAGAAAACTACTATTAGTATAGTGAGCTTGCATAGTAAAAATAGGTCCTTTATAATCAGTAAAAGTGTTAAATGTTGATAAAATTCATTAAAATTGTCGCTTTTAAAATCAAATCACGCTCCAGCATGTGTTTCTCAGCCCACTTTTTCCAGTGGGCATAATGCCATGACCTACTTGATTAAATCTTTATCATTTGAAGCAAAATCTAAAAATTAATTCAATGCGTTTTCTTTAGGAATGGAATTAAAACTATCATAGTTTTTAAAGGAAGCACTACGCTTGCATGAAATGTTTATTTACTAATGTCGGTTGGGTAATTATGCCCAAGCATAAAACTACAGTTTTTTTTGAAAATGTTCTCAGCGGCAGGCATAGAATAGAACGGTGCGGTTAAATGTTGCGCGTTGGTGCTGCTGATGATGCTCAAGCTTGTATGATGATTTTTTAAAGTGATCTTTGAGATTTGAAAATACAGAAACTACATTAATGTCTCATTCATTCCATTGTGAAAATGGGACGGAAGAAACACTGCCATTGGCATCATCATTTTCGCGTGTGTCTCTCTGCCTCTCATATTCTTTTTAAGTGTGCATATTTTAAAAATAATATTTACATATGACATGGTTTTCATGCTTTCAACATTTGTGTAAATTGCCCGAGGAAAATTGTAAGCCAAACGGAGAAGAAAAAGATGCAAAAGGCATTAAGTGGAAAGGGATTATTAAGGGCTTGAGTTTTTTCACGACAGTGGTAGAATTGAGTAGACGCAGCGTCAAAGCCTTAACTGCTACTACTACGACCCTTCTGCATTATGTCATGGCATGGTTGACTACTTCATGCTTACTTGCTATACTAAAAGTCTGCAAGACTTACTACATAGTAGTGATGAAATCTGATGTTTTTGTTGTCCTTTGAAGATGATGAAGCTGACAAGAAAATAAAAACAGTAGTGGAATAAATAAAGTCTCATTTGCGAGAGGTGGTGAAATGTATAAGCAATAAGCATTCTTGTCTGAGCGACACATTCTGCAGTGAGCATATAGCATACCTATGTACTTTTGCAGTTATCATCATGTCCCATGTTCTGCTCTTTCGTTTCTTCCTGATCTTCAAGATAGGAGATTTCATTTTGGGCTCAATCGGTTAGTTACTCCAGTTGAGTTAGTTAGTTAGTTTTCTCTGGTCTAGCCTGTTATAAAATGAATGAGTTGGCCATACAATTCTTTCTCCCTCTTTTCCTCCTTCCTACTAAATGGCTTAAGCTTAATGAGCGAAAGTGAGCACAACACAGAGGATACTAAGGGAAAGAAGCAAAGTAAGAGAAAGGGAGTAGTAGAAAAGAATCCTTTCTCTTTTTTCCTTGCCAGTAGACATTTTGATAGTGGAATTTCCCCTTTTCCTACTGTACTTATCATTATGTTTTGTTTCGTTTATTTTCTCTAGCTTCAAAATCCTAGAGTATGTGCGTATATAGTAGTCTACCATTACCACTGTCATCGTCGTCCGTCATCATCATCATCCAACACAGCACATTCACTTAAGCTGTTCCTTTCTCATTAGCAAGCAGATCGGAAATATGAGTTGAGCTGGTGGTGTTAATGCTCGGGGAATTTTCTCAGAGAAACGGGGTTGGGTGGCAGCTTAGTATGGTGTGATGATGGCAAAGATATTATACAGAGTACAAAGTACAAGTGCAGCTGCTGCTGCTAATACTGTGACGTGATTTCGAAAATATTAATATAAAATGAAAATGATACCAGCTACTTAATATTATATACCTTTACAGAAAATACTTTTCGCATTCTAAACACATTTTCACTAGAACATGAAACGACAACAAAAGCCCAATATAGCAGCAGGGATATATGTGTATAGTTCTGTTGGTTCTCTGAAGTATTTAATGGCAACAGATATCCAATAAGGAAATACAGATTGAAGGGAAACACAGTAAAAAGCAAGGGTACTCCTTTATCTTTCATACTACTGACTGAAGCAAATTATCACTGTCGTGAGGATTAAGTATGATGATTATAATATTCTTAATAAGCTTAGCTTTCACAACGACGTTAACGTCATCAACGCTAATGATCATAATTAGGGTCAAATCAAAAGGGGGGATTTACATTTACCTTTAGCTTCGATCTACAAATCTATTCTGGAATACTTTTTTTGCTCATGTTTTTCTCAAAACATGAGCTACTGGACAGAAGTAGAAATACTCAAAGGGTTCTAAGCTTTCGGTATGATCATGATGATGATGATGACGATTCCATAGATTCATGAGTTGATTTTGCACGACAGTTGTATTTACTCATGAAAAACCTAACTTGCAGTCAAACCGTTTGATCATTCTTTCTAGTGAAACAATAAGGGCTAGAATCAATAAATATGGTATGGTTTTCTGTTGTTCATCTAATAAACATCCAATACGACTACATAGATTCTAGTTGTTTTCGCAGAAATGGTGAAAGTAGTTTTCACTGCAAAGTTTAATGAGGATTGTAATAAATAACGACATGTTATACAATACTGTAATTAGTTGAGCTTGGGATGTAATCCAATAGAGAGTTTTAGCTGTTTGATCATCATCATCATCATCATCATCAACAACAGTAGAGGTGGATTAAGAAGAATAGTTTTGTCATTAAATATCCTTTCAGAGAAATAATAGTTTTTTTATACAAGGCGTTGGCATGCTCTTAATTATTGTGCTGACTGACTGATACTGTGTGAATTGAATGCGGAAAAAGGAAAGAATAAAAAGAAAGGAGGTCAAATTTGAGAGATTTTTATAGCTCAGCTTGAGCTAGAAAAGGGAGAAATGTGAGGATAGGAGATCACAGCATGCATACTAATTGTTAATGAATTGAGTGCCAAATTCGGAGAGGTCACAGAGAAACAACTTTTTAACAATAAATCGATCGATCCAAGTTAGCTTAACAGTATAAATTTTAAATATATTTATGTTATAGGATATATGAGCGCTTGAAACGTTGAGCAGAAAAACGGAATTTGTGCATTTGGAATTTGAAAGGAGGCTCTGTGTCTTTTGGGTAGAGTAAGCAGCACGGCTGCTGTTTATGACTTTGACTTGCTTGCCCACTTTCTGCATACTTTTTACTGTGAAATGAAATATTACGCCAGGTTAAGTTCCACGAACAGTTAATCCGTTTGTTTAAAACAGCACATCTATAAATAAATATAGAGAGGCGTGATGGAAGAAAAAACCTTGTGTTGTCGCTTTTATAATTCGTTAAACATTTTAAAAAGCTATTGGATGGGTATGCTTGCTGGAGCCAATTTAATAAGTTATTGCAGTCTACTAACTTATTAAGTACTTAGCACTTAGCACTCCCAAACAATAGAGCATTTACAGACGCAAGTCTTTTGAACTCATTTGTAGAGAAATATGATAGCAAAAAGGTTTTATAAACAAGTTAAAAGCTCAATAGGATTATAAATTGCAAAATACAGTAACTAGCTATCATGAATTAATGCAGAATGATATGCTCATTTTGAGGTTATTTAGAACGCTTTATCAGAAACAGGTATACTAAACATTGGGTAAAACCATTTTTAATTGGTTTGAATACAAATAGGTAGACGTTTCAATAATTATTACCCAAGTTGCAGTAAAAACATTTTGCTAAATTGGAATTTTTATTGATCACTTCAAAAACGGTGTAAGTAAAGTGGATAAAACATTTCACCGGTGCATAATTATGCTCTTGTTTCAATGTGGACCGTTCGAATGTATCCCGGACAGTTAAAAAGTTTTATGGAATTTTAAAGATGTGTCGTGGTGTAGAACCTTTGGTTTTGAATCTATATTTAGATTCCGGAAAACGACAAAATCATTCCAGTATTTCAATAAATTCTCGTAATGATGATGTTAGTTTTTACGCTTATTGTAATATTTGGTCTTTTAAGTAGTTTACACAGAAAATGCCTAACGCGAAATAAAAACACATTAACTCCAACCAAATAAAATGATATCAAATAGTACTGCTAATTTAAGGAAATATTAATCTAACACTCCGTTGCCCGACGTTGCTTCTCTAAATTGTGTATTTTAAAAGAAGATCAAATTTGATTACAGACAGATGGATTAAATGGAAAGCAATGGTTACTTCATAGTGTCATTTCATCTAGACAAATCGGCCGGCTAAAAGTTTTCGTCGAACGAGATTAGTTTTCAGTTTTTCAGTCACACTGTTCTCAACTTGTCAGTTTCTGTAAGACTTCTTTTGGGTTAACTTCAATTTTGTTTTCACGTACAGGCAGTTTCAACGCTGCACTACATTCATTTCAAACAAGATTGGCAGTTGGCTTTATTGGCGTGATGAAGTTTACAAAGAAACTGATGGAAAATCCAATCTACCCTTTTTTTGGAGAAAACTTTCTGAATAAAGAAGGACGTTAAACGGGGGTGGGCGGAAATGAAGTCGAGAGCAGTAAACTTTGATTATGACAGATTCCTGTGCTGAAAACCATTCACCGTAACCACTTTGATTTAAAGACATAAATCTACATAGGTATATTTATTTATAAAGTTGAACATACCACAATTACCAGAAGGGTTAAGATAAGAGAGTAAAAGTTATTCTCTCAGTTTCCGCACTCCTTGGAACATAAATACTAAATCAAAGATAAAGCTGCATGGAAGTTTATTAAAGTTCTAACTGCGCGTAAAACCTTTCTAATCGATCTCATATAATTTGCCCATTTTAATTAGAAATATTTTTGGTGTATTTTCTTTTACAACGTTTTAAATAAAATAACTTGGCTGGCTAATAATGTAGATCTTCCTGTATAGCTACGCATATACGCTACGTATGTAATGCATATTTTGTAATAGCCACTTTCAGCAACAGAGTGACTTGACTATACAAAAATTTTTGACCATTATCCATAAAGTTGATGGAATGTGACTTTCCAAAGAGATCATGTTCTTGTCTGTCATGTTTCAATGGAAAATTGATAAACTTGTTTTCTATGAGAGAGTACAAAGGGTAATGACCCTGATTGCATATTTTCCATTAGTCACGTACCAAAGTACACAATAAAAGAGAGTGACGAACAATACAAGAACAAGGGAATGAGAGGTCACACGCGATCCTCCTGCCTTACCTTGCCATGTTTTTATTCTTGTGGCTGTTTTGGGATGAAGTCAGTTTCATTCCATCATAATTTTTTATATCCCTTAAGATTTTCTTTTTGATCAGAAGCATCAACATGATCTTGTCTCTCGAGCCATTACATTGACATCATCAAAATTGTACGACATCTCATGTCACACAAATGATTATGATTCCATACTACGTATACTATATATCTACGGCCACTGAGAGTAAATATATATATGTGCTTCCATAGTATACATCTTGCTTATTTGAGAAACCATCCATCCATCTAGCACATATCTTCTATCCCATTTCATCTTTTCCTTTTCCCATTTCCTTTTGTAATCCGTTGTCTTCTTACTCGTCCTTCTCCTTTCTTCTCAGTCCTCTCACTCCATTTCCAATCCTTTTTTCTGTGAGTCTCTTGAGGGAAATCAGTTTGAAAAGGGAAAAGCAGCATAAGAAGCAGAAGAGTGGGAAAGAATAAGAGAGTGCGATGATCCTTACTTCTGGAGCATTTCCATCAAACACTTTACCCGTACAAAAATTTATTTTTTTTTTGCCTGTAAGAGCATTTCTCCAAAACTATAAAAACCGAAATATACATATAGACAGGGCCAAAGTCCAAGTGTTCTTTTCTTCTGAGAGGGTGCATAATATGATACACCCACGAAATTATATTCTGATTATACCAGCAGCTTTATATATTATGTATACTACTTTCCTCTTTGGAATAAAAAGGGTAGAAATAGAAAATGCAGGAAGTGGTAGCAATAAGACTGCAAGCATAAGCGAGAAGCAAAAAGTAATGGTCTGTGTAGGGTAGTGTACGCAACAAAAGTGACAAAAGTGTCTTGTTTTGTTGTTGAGCTGGAAGGGTTTCATTTTCATTCCGGTGGCAATGTCACTAGCTTGGTGTC
Organism: Lepidocyrtoides sp. E14; assembly: GCA_027743805.1. NCBI lineage: Eukaryota > Metazoa > Arthropoda > Collembola > Entomobryomorpha > Entomobryidae > Lepidocyrtoides > Lepidocyrtoides sp. E14. Next base: position 4,548 of record JAHZMZ010002591.1, on the reverse strand, counting down.
ACCCTTTTTACTGCTCGTGCTCATCATCACACGGAGCTGCAGGGAAAGTGAGAGTAAACAGCTCTTTCTTACAAAAACATTATATCACACTATGGCTCACTACGCACTTTCCAGGAAATTAAAAGACATGGGCAAGGCACACTGGTGTGTGTGTGTATTGAGAAATTGAAAGCGTAGTAGTAGTAGGCCAGGGGCAGAGAGGCTCACGTGCTTAGGTGGACCACTGGCTCATATATTTATTATAAGTAAGTATGAATGGGGCAATATGGTGCAACATTGTGAAGCCAATGGAGAGTGTCAAATGTTGACAGCTGGATTTCTGGGGTTGTGACAGCTTGTCGAGGACTAGCTCTCTCCCTTCTCCCTTTCCTGAACTTTTCGTCTTGGGCTCTTGTGAAGATGAGACAAAAAGCAGAAGAAAACCTTAAGTCAGTAGTAAGAATGTGGAACGAATACGGCAACGATGATGGTTGGGGAGACTAGCGACAATACAATAGAGAGGAAAAGGAAACCAGTGTTGATGATGGTCGCTTTTTCAAGTTAAGTCAAGTCACAAGTGCTACTACTCCTTGGCTTCCACCCGCACCAACCATTTAAGAAAAGCTTCTTAAAAAGCATAAAAGCAAATAAGCAGTCTGCCAATGACAATGCCAAAAATACATTTTCTCTCTGCTTTTGTCTCCAATTATTTGTTCGGTCTTTCCTTGTTTTGTATAGGCATACTTCATTCAAGCAGTAAAAATGCCGAACTAATATTATTATTGTTTATGCTTTTTTTCTCCGGGAATATTAAGCTGAGTGGTGGCTCTTGTGATATATATTTTTGTATGAGGAAGCAAAAAATGAACAATTTTCTTTCAAAATGTGTTGGTAATAATAAAGTGCTTTTCTTTCAGTATTTCTTCTCTTTTTCGTAGAAATCCACTACAAAGGCACACATTCACGCACCAATCATAATCATCTAGATTGTCACCAGTACAAATATTAAGCACATATGTACATCTCAGCTGGCTCGATCATTGCACTGCACTGTAGTCAATACAAAAATGTTCTCCACTCCAAACTGCTTTCCCTACTTGTTCACACTCACATATTTTCCTACATTTTTTTTCCTTTCCACTTTGTCACTTTTTCCTTGCGTTGTTCATTTAGGGCTTTTTCAATGAGGGAGCAAAGCAGCTTTCGAGACAAGCATTTATTTCTTATTTTTTTCAAATAGTGCGTGTTCTTTACCCTCGATCCCTAAATAAGTTACAGATTTCGTCTCACGAGACACAATAGAGAAATAATAAAAAGGAAGTGGTAGTATCGAGAAGCGACTGGTGGTGTGTATGTGGGTATATAGTCTGCCAAGTCTGCCGGTACTTATAAATTTTTGTTCTAAGCAGCAGTAGCTCAACAAGAAAAGGAAGTGAGGGGGTTGGAAAAATGGAAGGGGAAATGGATATTTTGCTGCTGCACCTCTGTTTGTTTTATTTTTTGTCTGGTCTGATGTAGTAATGCAGTGACTTTGTCAAATAACATCGTTGTGAGTTGTAGAGTGTAAGTACACGCACAAGTATAAATTCTTCATTGTTCGTCAATAATGTATGTTAAGCAGTAGTAGAAGAGAGGGTAACAAGACATGTCTATGCATAATAAAGCAATAGAGAAAATCTCGCTTTGGAAGAAAGTTGTATGCTCATACTAAAAACAGCATAACATACACTATTTTTTCTTGGTTCGTCATCTTGCCTTTTCCTCACGTATTATTCAGAAAACGGCGGCGGCGGCACATGAGAATGGAGAAACGAGTATGGTATGAGTATGGGAGTTGAGTGTGTAAGCTTTGAATAACGTGATGATGACGCAACTTTTCTTTAATAAATACAATGATTTTCTCATATACATGTTAGAAAGTAGCAATAATAATAATAGAAAGACAAGAAGCACACACACACTCACGCCTGGGCTCAACTTTGTGAATATTATTCTCGCCTGTCAGTAATTGCATTTCTTACTTACTCATACACACATACATAAAATGCATGGTTGTTCTTGTTAGGTCGACCGACACTTGACACATTATTATAACCTATGAATATTAGAACGCGATGAAAAGGAAGCTAAAGCAAAGCTACCCTCATTTTTCATAATGCCTCGTAGACATTCATAATAAGTAGCACAATGGGTTGGTAAAGGCGAAAATGAAGGACAAGGAATTGGGGGAAAAGGTTCGAGTTTTTCAGTTGGATGGCCTTGCCTTTTCTATTCTTGCCGGAGAAAGATGTAAATTAAGTATATAAAATGACAAAAGACTCCCCTTTGGCCGGGTATCGAAGAAAAGTGAGAAAAGAAGGCAAGGATAGAAGATGTTACATATTTGTTGGCATAATGTAGCTAGTAGTAGTATACGTCGAGTTGTAACATTTGGAATAGGCCAACAACAAAACATAAAGTTTTTTTTACTTATGGATTTTTAGCTTGCAAGATGCTTCCTCTTCAACGATTTACCACATGCAGAGAAAGAACCTTGCCGTGGGTCTCTCTCTCTCTCTCTGTCTCTGTGTCCCTCGAAAGAGTATTTGTTTAGAGAAAAGTAGTAGGAAGTAAGCTCTTAATAAGAGCCTTGCCGTGGGTCTCTCTCTCTCTCTGTCTCTGTGTCCCTCGAAAGAGTATTTGTTTAGAGAAAAGTAGTAGGAAGTAAGCTCTTAAATCGTAATTTGTCCGATGCCGTCGCCAACAGCAGTGGTGGTTGTGTGTGGTGTTAGTGTAAACTTTGGTTTAAATCAATGTGTAATTATTATTCCTACTAAAAGGACGATGAAAGGACAAGTTACACGTTAAGTGATAAATAGAAAAGTTTTTTTTCTTCTCTCCACCACGGTGGTGGTGACAAAATGCTTTTGTTCTTTGAGGACGCCTGTTTATGTTTTCTTGTCGTTTTGTCTCGTGAAGTGGAGTAAATGTACCGAGTTTACAAAAAATGAAAGTGCGTAGATGTCACCGCACTAAACACAAAAGTATGTGGTGTAAACTTTACTTTATGGGTTTTCTCCTGCTTTAAAAAAACTTGTTTCGTGTATTCTCTCATTACTTCTGATGGTACACTCGGCCTGTTCATTTTAATTTTATACTTGCTTACATTTCGTAACTTTTCTCTTTCCTGGATACACGAGTAAACTTGGTAATTTGAGTATTGCTTTTAATACCACGCACTATATGAAACTTGCATAAAGTTACATAGAGTTACTTGGAGTAGAGCTAGAAGAAATTATTCAAATTTTGGCGAAAGTTACAAAACTTAAACTGTTAGATGAAGAAGGAGGAAAGACACAAGAGGTAAAATTTATAAGGTCGTAACTAGTACAGAAAGGCGTTTCATAATGAGTTTGATGAATGTACACAAGATAAGCATAGAAATGAGCATACAAGTTTGTAGAAATACCACACGTCACGTATGAACATATTTCAAGGAAGCTTTATGTAACAAAGTTGATGATGTTCAATGTGACCGGAGGACTATAAAGTTTCACGCGAAAAATATGCACTTCCACTTACTTTACTCCCAGGAAAGCGAGGAATAACAAAAAAGAAAGAAGAGAGCCAAGCTTTTTGCTTTGTCATTTACTTTTCGTTGAGTTGGTGCTAGTGTAGAGTATTTAATAGCAAGTTTCAGACTTTTGTGCGTTAAAATACATTTGTCTATTACGTACCGTAAAATGTTTCCAGTTTGGTACAACATATAACTGATTCTGGTTGGTAGTAAATACAGCCAAGGTACACGTCTAACAACGGTGTCCAACAAACATGCCTATTCCTCACACAAACCATACCAGATAGAAAAGAAGGATAAAGTGAAGAAAAGTGAGAGAAAACTCTCTTTTCAATTATAAATTAGACGTTTCTTCTTCTTTGCCTTTTCTCCCGTTTGTGTGTGTGTTCGTTTCTTGGATAAGCCAAAGAGTAAGTAAAACTAGAGAGAAAGAAGAATAAGAAGGCAAACGAGTTTGTGTGGGTGAGTGAAAGAGAGAGAGAGAGAGAAAGAAGGAACAAGAAGAGGAATGGCCAAAGTGAAAGTTGAGATGGAAAAGAAAGATCTTCTGATGCTGATGATGAGATTTTGGCTAAAGCTTTGGCTTCCTTTTACTGATAAGGGAATTATTGAAGGATATTATATCAGGTTTCTATAATGCGAGAACTATGTTGCTTTACCACCACACCACACTTCTACTACTTTGTATACATAAAATATAACGTAATGGTCATGGTTCTTCGGTTTATTGGATAAAAGAGAAAAGTTGGCTATATGCCTTTCACGGAAATGGATTGAATGGGACAGAGTAAATAATCTCACAGCACAATCACGATAATACTTACAAAAGCAGTAGCAGCAGGCAGAGAGAGACTTGTGTGAGTGGAGAAGGGACGATGAGCAGATGAGCTGGCTCATCATCATGAAGGCTCTTATGTGTGACTGTTTGTGATAAGCTCTATATATAGACTGTGACTGCTGAGTGAGTACGAGTAGGCTCCTTTGCTGTTGCAATGCCAGCAAAAATAAATGAA
>JAHZMZ010002590.1:0-10194 GCA_027743805.1 Lepidocyrtoides sp. E14 | reverse complement strand
AAGTGGAGGGATTAGAAGGAAGATTTCATAATTTTCGACCATCGACCAGGATTACCACAAAGATACCTCCTCCTCCTCATTTTTCCGCATAGCCTTCATTATCTTAAAATATAGGTTAATATATGACAATCTTATTCTTCCCACATTCATACTTTTCTTCTCCGAATTACCTGCTTTACCGAAAAATAATAATGTCCGTAATTCAGTGTTACTCTACTGACTATCGGTATCGGTGTTAAAACATGAACAAGTACAGCCACGTTTTACAGCAGCAATTATGGTAGCATCAAAACTGTCCTACATTTTTTCTGGACTAGCAAATACGACCAAGTATATCTTATCTCTCATCTCTTAGCATTTTTCCTGAGCAAATCCGTATCTGCAGGCGTAAAAACAGGATCATAATGATCGTCGTTGTTATTTTCGCCATGTTACTACCTCTTCATCCTCATTCTTTCTTATACCAATACCAAATTCATCTAGGAAAGATCAACGCATGCATTAATCTCGGATATAGGGATAACGAACTCGATAAAAGGATCCTTACAGCAAAAAGAAACCATGCACATTACCTACATACGTACTTTGTGCGTAGTGGCGTTTTAACAACAACGGCAGCAGTTTCAAATAGTCTATGAAATTGGTAGCAATAAATAATAGCACCACATCCCATCTCTTTCCGTCGTTGATCCTAAGATTCCTAAGCCTCCCTTTTAGAAAACGCATCATGTTTTTATGTCTTTCCTTGCTTACTACCACCACTGCAACGTGTGTGATAGAGTGATCGCGACTCGCGAGTTTCATTCATACATTCATTTTTTATGTACATATATACAAATACGCATCTTAAAAAAACGTGTGCCATATATACTGAAAATTGAGAAGTGATGATGATGAAAAGTTCTATCAAAGTAAGAAGAAGAAAAGCGAACAAACTTGCCATTAATTTTGGTGCGCGACTACCTACGCAAAGAATATTATCGCTAGACAAAATAGAGCAGCAACGGCAGCAAGTAAGTTTTACATTAACAAATGAGTATAAAAAACCAGAGTGGCACTACTCATCTTTTCTTTATCATCATACTATACAATACAACTCCACTCAAACTCATCACCACCACCACCACTACCATCATCATCTCTGATGAAGCTTGAGACGATAAGCAGAGAAAAAATTGACAAATCAAAAATGTTAAAAAGATTCACGTAGTAAAACCATCTCGCTGCTGCTGCTGATAGCTGATTCACATCTTATTTTCTCTGTGCTTTTTTTTTGCTCTGGCTGTCAGTCTCGGTTCGGAAACCCTTATAAAAATCGTGATTCATAGAAGGATGTAGTTTGTTTGTATCACTATTTTCTATCTATCCATTCGACAAAACCGTTTGTACCCTACACGATTAAATAAAGCTCTGTTTGTTATTGCACTCAGGCAGTCCCTACTCGGGATGTTTGAGTTTGAGTTGTTCACTCATAGCTCTTGGTCTAGTCGTTTCTTCTGGCTGCTTTGCTTGCAGTACTCCTGAAAATTGTATATAACAAAGCAAACCAAATCTGTAGACTTGGTCTTATCCTACGTTTTTCTTTATACTTTGTATCTTTCCACTAATTCTCTGCTCTTTTTTCTTCTTCTCGTATATCTTAATAGCAAACGGAGCAGTAAGATGACGGGCCACCTGAATAAAACCCTGCAGGCGCGTTTTGTTTTATAGAAATCTTGCATTTAAGCGTATGTTTTTCTAATGCATGCCTTTTATTTTTTTACAATAGAAAAAAAGCAGAGAAACTAGACAGAGATGAGAGAATTGAGGAGGAAAAAGTGTAAGCAAAGCACGTTTTTTTTACATCTTTTAAACGGCAAGCATGTATGCATACATATTATTGTAGCTTGTGTAAAACAGTAATCATATATGCGTACTTATTCTTCTACCCTGTTTCTTTCCTCCTTCAATTTTTCAAGTCATCTTATTCCGTCTCGGTTTGTTCGTTACTCATTTGTTCCCTTCAGCAGCTTGAACAAGTTATTAGGAAGGAACACACAGGCAAAGCAGCAGAGGAGCAGCAGATGACGATGGTCTTCTGATGCCTGCTTTTTCCTTGTAAAAAAAGCAAAGCGCGATGATGAGGAGATGAGAGACGACGATGATGGTGAAAAAGAGAGTACAAGATTCCCCCAGGTTTTTCTCTAACATTTTTCAACTTTGTAGCGTACATGTACACATGTTCCTTTCTTTCTTCTTGTTTCGTATTTATGGTGGTGGTTATGCAGAAAAAAAAGTAACAAGATGGAGAGACCAACACCAAAACTTTAACTAGAGTAGTAAGTTTAGTTTTTTTACAACAAAGGAAAAGGACAACCTGAAAAAGGGAGAAAATGGGAAGCATGTGTACAACAGCAAGTTAGCAATAAAACCAATTTAAAAATGAAAAATCTTTTCTTCGTTCTTTTTTTGTTAACCACCGCACTTTTTTCATGTTTTATTATTTTGTGTGAGCTTTTGAAACATTTATTTCCACCCGATGAGTTTTTTCATGTATGCGTTGCAATATTATTATGCAAAGGCCCTGCATTATAGATTATTATTTTGAAGTTGACGTATGACTAGGCAGGAATATTTCCTTTTCCTCACTTACCATGAATATAGCAAAAATTTACGTATCCCGTGTTGTAGTTAGTAAACTTTACAAGGGATTCGTGTAAACTAAGTGCTGATGAGATCAGAGTTGCATTTTGTACAGTAAAATCGTGATAGGATGTTGTCGGAGGAGTTGGTGGTCGTGGTTCGGGTCGGTGATGATGAATCCTACAACTTTACTACGCTTGCCTTTGTTACATTTTGTTACTTCTTCTATGTAATTATGTACGTTCGTACGACACGTTGAACCACAAGAAAAATCACCAACAGTACATAAACACCATGATGATCCCGAGAAGGTATATAATATGTAAATGCACACGCAATCAGCATCAACAGTGCATAAAAATAAGCAGTAAACATCCCAAACATAAATGAGTACACATTTTACATTGGAGTAAAAAATAGGTATGCACATCTACTAAAAATTAAAATAGTCGCGGCATATATGGCTGAGATGGATTAAAATCTCCCTTTTTACTGCAAGATGATCTTCATCTCGCCTTGTATGAATTTATACAAATAAATTCATGCTGCTTATCTTCGTCCCATGTACATTTTTACTGCATCTTCATTCTTCTTCTTTTCCATACCACCTCCCTGTCATTCCACTGCATTTAGTTACCTGCCCATGTGGAAAATATAGAATATGGAGATGATTGTAAACTTTTTAATAAAGTTTGTACATTGTAAAAATACGTTAGTTGATCTTCTCCACAAAGTGTATGTGTGTGTAGGCTTCTTTTTTGTTATTGTTGTGGGATTTGGATTAATATTCCAATTGCACTGCAGCGTGCCGTGTCGTCTGTTGTTGTAAGCTTAATTTTAAAACATGGAACACCCCCCCACCACGATACTACTGCGTACTGCATGCATGCAGACCTATAATATTATTAGTATGTATCTCTTTTATTACAGAGGTAATAAGGAATGACAAGTAAAAAGAGAAAAAACGATGAAACAGTCCTTTACACAATAAAAGAAACCATATTGCTCGATATTATTATGGTTATGATGATGTCGCTGTTCCTACTACACGCTAGTAAAATTACAAGAGCTGCTTGCAAGACTTGCCAGCTATATTTTACTGCTTGATGTAATTTTTTGTGTCATTTTTACTATAGCTAAATGCAAATAATGTTGACTGCAACGACAGCAACTTTACGCACAGTCTCATATAATATGTACGTATCAATCTTATGATGACTAATATAATAAAATGCAAAGGTATTCCTCAAAATTCAATCCATGTTTAGGTACATGAAACATATTAGCAAGAAGAAAGGAATGTTAAAAGCATGACAAAAGAAGACTGACACACACACACAGAGAACACAGACGATTCTTGTTCTGTTCTTGACTGACAAAGAACAAACGGACTGTTTTACCATTTTACCATCATTCTCATCATAATTTTTCAGGTGATGTGATGCGATGGTGGTTTTTTTTTAGAAGCAGCAGTAGCAGCAACAGTAGTAGTGCTACAAAGTAGTTGTAGATGTGTGGGGGATGATGTTACTCATCTCATTCTCTGTTCACTTTACTACTACAAAGTTGTACTTCTACAACTTATTTCTTTTACCACAGGTAACTTTATAGCCGTCACCGTCACAATGTATTATATCATGAGGAGAGCAGAAAAGATATATGATATGTTATATGTGTTATGATGATCCTTCTTCTCTTCCAACTTTTATGATGATACAACGATACATCTCTCTTTTTTTATTTTCTTTACCTAGTGTAATAATGCCAATGAAGTTTCTTGTTGAGGTGGTAGTGACGATGATGATGGTGGATGGTGTTGAGACTGCTGACTTAGAAAACGTGTAGTTAGTTCTCTTCTGTTTGTACGGCAGACGAGAAGAAAATCAAAACGTACTTACGAACGAGCGAGCGTACGTCGGCAGCGGTTGCTTGCAGGTGCCATGCCAGGGCATAAAAATAGTACAACATATCTATAATATCGTCAATATCATCGACATCGTCATCATCATCATCATCACCACATTATTTACTATTGCTTTTTTATATAGTGTGTGTCCTTCGAACTTGATAGCCTTCTGCTTGCACTTGTAACAGGCACAATAGTAAAAAAGCGACATCACAGTAGAAAAAAATATCCTACATACTTTTATGGAATGGTCTGCCTGACAATCTGGTACTATACTTTTTTTTGCTTTGGATTGATGTGATGATGAGCGACAAGACAGATAGAGTACGCATAACATACAGATAAACGTGTGTGGAGTGAACAAAATAATAATAATAAACTTATTAGGGCTCTTCCACTGTATGGAAGGTCCTTTGCCAAAAAGTCGTAATAGGAATTACGCTGGTATTATTGCCTTGATGTCATGTATATTGTTTCACTCTTTTGGTTAGTTTGTTCTTCAAGTTGTTGGAATTGTGCGGAGTGGTTGTTGGAACGGTAGTAGAGATTGCGTCCCTGCTCACACACACATGGAGAGAGAAAAGAGAAAAAAAAATGAGAGAATATTTTGGAGTGGAGGATTATGATAATAGTAACAACGACAGAAACACATTCATGTTGTGGCATGCATTCACTGAGGACATAAATGTGTGTGTGTAAATATAGGTATCCACAAAATGATGATCATCATGTCTCGTTTCTTTACTGCCTGCATTGCATGTAATATTGATATTATGGGACGGTTATTATTGTTGTGTAACTAGCTCCACCAACTAAAACTCTAATAATGTGCAGTTATGTACTTTTAGAGAGCACAGAAAAGTTGGATTGTTGGTGTGTGATCTTGTGCCGTGTGCTCACTGACAAAAAAAGCGCCCACAACAAAGCATTGTTGTAACAGTCACCGTTGTAGTGTTCTTGGTGGCGGTGGTAGTGGTTTGAGAGAGATGAGACAAGCAGTATTACTCTTTCCGAGCAGAAAACCCACTTGGCAGTTGTAGTAGTTTAGTGTTTCTATTAGTGTGTTAGATGCGAAATGTGAGTGTCATGCCTTGTCAGTGTGAAACGGGGTAGAGAAGTAAAGACCATTTGGGCAGTCATCACATCCATTCGGCAAAAAAAAAGACAGAAGGAGAGTAGTAGTGGAATAAGGAGTAAGTAAATAAATAAAGTAAACGGACGACAAAAAGTTATCAGGCAGGCAGGCAGCAAAGTAACGAGAAAACACAATAATAATAACAGGAAAGGGGAAAAAAACGAGATCATTAAGGGATCCTGTTTTACTTGCCATTCTATAAAGCCTCTTCTCTCTACTATGGCTAACCTAAACTGGACGAATTTCGAGTAGATTCATCCGTTTCATCACCACTTCCATCCATCCTTGCCGTTATACAAATTTTCTTTTCTCCCTGCCTGCATATCCGTGCGTGGTACTTACCTTCTCACTATTTCATGATTACCCCAATAAAAAAGGTGTACATGTTGTTGGGACATACACATGCTGGAGTTTGTTGCACTGAAACTTACAGTCGTATTTTTTGCCTCCTGCTGCTGGAATTAAAAATACACACGTAATACCCATATAATTCCGTACCTACCTATATTTCTCTCTCCAGTTCATCCACACGGAAAATATTACATTAAATAGGGACATAGATACACAATAGACCAGTTGTTAGAAAAGAGGGGAAATTACCAAGCAAAGTAAACCGAGAGAGACAGAAGGACCAGTCTGTCAGTCAGTCAGTATTCTACACATATATATTTTTTGGTAATATGGACATTATATTATTGTGAAACGTGTTTGTGTGCATATGCCGTGCAAGTTCTTTTTTCAAATACCTATGTACCAGAATGCATTATGCATAAAAAAATACGTTGAACCACTCGTGGTTATTACCGTCGTGGTGGTGTTCCTAGCTTGATACGTACATAATAATGTTCCTGTGTGTTTGTTGTTGTAAAAAGTTGAGTTGAGTCTCTCCTCAGTCCAGCCAGCAGCAGCAGCGGCAGCAACACCAGTTCAGTTTGTAACTGACAAACGGTGAAAGAAAACGCGAGGAGAGCTAGAAAAAAAGAGGATAAAACAGAGTGAGTACTACAGAGTGGAGCTCTCTTTCTGTCTGTTTCTCCATTGTTAACTGCTGCTGCAACAGCAGCGTATGAAAAAAAATTAGGGGCTTTGTGTAGCGAGCTACTACTACAAAAGTAAAAAAGCAAACGAAAAATCAAGCCGTGTATGAAGCCAGTCATGTATGGAAACTGGAAGGAAGAAGGGAAAAATAATATATAAAACAACAGCACATTATAGAATAAATGATGATTACTACAACAAAAACATTATCATAATCGTAACCATCATCCATGTTTCCACTTACTTTCCAGTTCAGTCATCGTCATCATCATCATCATCATCATCAACGCCTACAAAAGCAGTTAATATTTACATACATACATATTTAGTTACACGAAGTAAGCTTATCAAGATTTCATGAAAAAAAACGTGAATTTCCTGTGAATACTGTGGAAAAATTAAAATTTCAACATTCTGTACTTTTAATAATATAAATGTAACGTGCGTATTACTTGTGAGTGGTTGTGCAACTTGAAAATAAAAAAAAAACTATTTTAACTTTGGCCTGAAAATAGTATTCCATTTTTGATCTGCCCACCGACCGTATTTTTAATGAATTTTATATCTTGACCTGTCAACATAAAACTAAGGACCGTGTCCAACTGTATCGTAATAAGCGCAATTTGTAATTACATGCAAGTCATATTAGAAAACATAACAATTATAATAAGGCGAGTAGTCCTCCTTGTGATTTTTTTATGTCGTTCTCAATGCAATGGCATCTGCTTCTGTTTTGCAATATTGCATACTAATTGTAACGGTCATCTCCTCCTCGTGTTATGCGTCTGTCTGCTCACTCTGAATTCGTTTTTTTTTTATAGATCAACATCGTCATTTATCATCGTCTCCAAAAAAAAAACAAAGAACGCAGCGTTCATTTAGAAACCTACAAAAAATCCAATTAAAAAAGTGTGTGTCAGTAGTAAATTGCTTGATGACAATTATGATTCTCGTACATCCATCATTTACTATTATTTCTGCTGGGCTGTTGCTGTGCTTTGTTCAGTTAAGCAAGAATTGAGAGTGTGTGGTCTTTCTCAAGACTTGAAGTAATAATAAATTAGTGTATCTGAAAGCGGACAGTTTGCAAAGAGCACGGATAGAAGGAGAATAATAAATGAATCATAATATACAGAAGCTGTGTACCTATTCTAGCGGGCAAATAGACAGCAGCCACAAATGACCAAGAAAAGTGCATGTGTAAACACAGGAATTTTGTTGTCACACACAGCAGCTACCACCAGCAGCAGTAATAAAATCATAGACCTTCTATTCCCCCTCTTCTTCTGCGACAAACATTCCACCACCTCACCAACAGTGGTTTCATGGATTCGATTGGAATGGAACACTGAGGTGCTTGACAAGTTCTGAAAAGCGTGTAAAATGTCAATGTTATTGTTTATGACATGAACATAGGTGACAAGGTACAAGTCAAAAGCCAGAGAGCTCAATAGAAGGACATTATACTTTTTATACTACTGCACTGCAACAAACTATACTTAGGTACAGTAAACTCACAGAAAATCAAGTTAGGTATACATTATTTAAGGTTGAAGCCGATGACGGATGCAGTCAGTTTACTTTATATTTCGTTTGCACACAAGTTGACCAAGGAAAAGCTATATAAATGTTTACCTTGCTTGGGAAAAAGCAATAAATAAAATCAATCAAAAAGCGACAAGTCAAGGAGAGACATACGGACTCAACGCACACTGTAAGTACTTACATATTTATTTTCATGATACTACTCTTGTCTTGCCATTCATATAAGACTTGACTAGATTTTCTATTTTTGACAATCCCTGAGACGTATTAGAACTTTTGAAAAAAAATGAATAGATAAAACAAAGGCACTTAATACCATGAAGTTATTTTATTAACCTAGTAAGGATAATAAATGTTAATAAAAATGCTAAATAATTGAAAAATGATTGCAAGGCAGTAATTGAATAGAAGAATGAAGAATATTATTGAATATTTTGAAAGGCTGCATGAATATGTGCACAGGATCTTATTGTTTCATCTTCATCATCATCATCATTATAGCCAATCATTTACCATACTTATTCATCAACAGTCTATTATATTATGGATCACCACCAGTACACTAAAGAACACAACGCGATGCGGCATACTAACACTCATTCTTTTGTGTGTGCACATACGTATGTGCATACACACACGTGCATGATTACAAAAAGTATTCGTTTTTTAAAATTTACAATCTTGCTTGCTACACGTTTGCTCATCAGCATTGTCATTCTCAATTCTCATTCTTTTGAAAAGAGGAGCCTATTTTTTTTAAACAAAAAGGAAACGTGCACAAGTAGCCTCACAATCAGAATGATCATGATCATCATCTCGTCGTCATTATTATTAGCTTATTCGTCATTCATCATGATTCATGAATTATGTAGAATCATCCGAAAGAATTTGTGATCTTCAGGTGAGATACACATATACCTAAGTACAATACATTCATTCACTCACACGCCAACGCACATCATTGAATCATTGAATGCAAAATTTGTAACACTAATAATAATGAAGACACATACATTAAGCTTTATCAACAACACCAATCACCACCACCACATCATTGCCTCCTTCGTCTCGTACATCAGTGCAGTACGTAAAATAAGCAGAAATATCAACGGGGGATATTTAATTTATAACTGTGTAATCACAAACATCATCCTTCATGACTATATGACATGACATGCATAGGTACATGTACATACTACTAGCTCACAGGTTATGTACACAACATGCTGAAAAAATGTATGTTACAGTTAACCTCGTGTTCTGTTAAAAATTATTATGATTGGTGGTGGTGGTGGTGCTGTTGCTGCTGCTCCTTCCCCATTCATAATTCAATAATTCACTATATTTTCAATTCAAAAGGTATAACCTGTTGTCATTCAGTATTATTATCATCATCATCATCATTTAAAAGGCAGTACGAAATCAATTCAAATATATTCGTCGACATTCAAGGTGAAATGCTTGTGAAATGTTTTACATGCATATATACCTAATAAAAGCTAGGCTTACTCCCCGATCTGATGAATAATGCGAATATAAAAATAAGCATCAGATATATATCTACAGTAGTATAGAACTCTATTATTATTGTAACTTTGCTACCTACATATTTAGGTAATAATAATATTCGCCGAAAGTTTGCAACGATGATGCAAAACGTGTGTAACCTTTATCCTATCGACAGCATGTAGCAGCGGCGGCGTCCTATAGCCCTATGCTCTCCTCCTGTTCCTCTCTTGATCATAATCAAATCAGCGTGTCGTTAGCAAAAACAGATAGAAGAATCATCCGTAGTTGAACTTTTGTTTGCCTACACATTTATTACAAGTCCAAGCAAACGTGTAGGATATAATAATCTCAAACTGAAAAATAGATGTAATAAAGCCAAAATATAAAAAAGTCATGCTAGGGGCCAGACCACCATGCCTTATTGATAAACAGGATCTTA
>JAHZMZ010002588.1:0-25756 GCA_027743805.1 Lepidocyrtoides sp. E14 | reverse complement strand
TATGTATGTACAAAAATACAAAGCTAGACATATTATGAATTAAGATACATAGGCTGATATCATTGATTTACTTATTTGCCTCTTTTCTTACGTGATACGGATTGTTTGATTTTCTTGACTACGTGAATCTATTGGAGGTAGCCAAATGTCGGACTTTTTAACTGGAATCCACTTCATCCTGTTCCGGCTAAAACTTTTGCAACAGTTCATTGAATGTACTGCCTATGTGAAATGATTTATCAGCTTCACTGCCAGTACTGGGAAGTTTTTCCGCTTGAATAAGTAAAATTCTGTTTCTCCCGCCTACTGTTTTCTGAAAAGGTGCTAATCCGTACCGTACTTTTAAAGGATTCGATTGTAAGCAGTTGAGCGACTTGCATTTCCAGTCTTTTTCAAGCTAATCACCGACAGGAAATATGTTCTGACATGAGCTGAAAGCTTTGTTAATGTTAAAATCGAAATTCACTGTGGTGAGTGGAATAATGTGCATTTTCTAACATCAGGCAGGATACTCTATGCATTGTCGAAAGCTTTCCATGGGATAGCACGGATAATTTTGACACAACTTTCTTACCGTGAAATGCCCATGTCACAGTCACAGACAAAGTGTGAAGTGATTCGACTCCTGTTTTGAAAGGACTTTCAAGGAAGTCTGACTTGTGACGAGAATGACGTTTAGAGGACTTGAAGAAAGTTTGGTTTGAAAACTCTTAAAACAATTGGAGCTGAGGGTTTGTGGGGTTTGGTCTGCTTGGTTGGATTATCCAAAGTTAGTTGTAGAGGGGCACAAAGATACTCACCGCACTTATAAGAGGGAAAGCCAAACTTTCGGTGAGGCAGTTGTTACTATCGGATTACATCTTTTTGATTACATGAAGGAAAGCAACAGCCTCAAGAATGGAATGAATCGAGAAGAAACGCAATAGAATAAAGTCAAGACAAGAAGCTAAGAGCAGAGAGAAGTGAGCCGAAAAGCGATTTCCTTCTTACGTCGGGCGAGTTGAAAAACTAAATGGAATGATGGAAGTAAAGGACCATGAGCAAACAAGAACTCATGCGTTTGTTTGACTTCGGAGAAAGTAACGCCAACGTCACAAGGACCTGATAAATGTTCCAGTGTGAAGTAACGAGATGACAATGAACGGACTTTCAAGTGAGTATGGGGATGATTGTCAAGAGATAAAGAAAAAGAAAACTGACAAACAAACAGACAATTTCTTGTTCGGAACTTCAGGATAACTTTGAGTTGAAGAAATCAGAAAATATGTCAACAAGCTGGGGAGCGGGGAGAGAGAATGTGAACATCAAATACAGATTTCGTTGAAAAACGTTGGTACATGTTCTGATGATAGTAGAGTATAAAGGGGTCAGCGCTGATGTCTGTAAAATTACAAGGTAATAATATACATAGACGCCATATTATTATGGCGCCTCATTGCATTGCTCTGTCATAATGATTCATGACGAGAGCGGAGTCAGTGGAGTATACTTTTTGTAGGAAAAATAGATATGCGTGAGTGTGGAAAAGTTTATGGGGCAATATGACATGTGTGGAGGTGATGATGATAATGATGGAATAAATAGATTAGTCTTAGTAAAAGCGGTATGAGTTGTGAATTTTCGATCGACCATTACCAGATCGAAGAATTCGTAGTAATTCATGTTGAAAATACATAAAACTAATTTATGTAAAGCAGTAATGCACAAATTAACATGAATATAGAGTATATAGAGACACAAATAAAGGTGATGCCAGGGATGAGTTTTAGAAATCGTAACTACTAGCGGTCATTGGTCGTCAGCTTTGCTCTCCTAATTCAGTCGTCGTCATCCCCATCACAAATTTACACCGAATCGCGGTATCTCCATGTCTGTTAAACGTTGCCAATCATAAATGCGATTTTAAAATTTAAATAATATATAAATCATGAGTATCATGACCATAATATATTGCACCTTGAGTTCCTTCAGTAGTAAGACATGAGATGGGAGGGAACCATTTTTTGCAAAATAAAATACGAGGAGGAAATTTGATAATACAAATACCACAATAATACGTTATTCTATATTTAGAGTATTGCTTTATTTCTTGAGGCAAATTATTAAAGGTGTATATGACAAATATTATAATTTTGATGTTTTTGCGTTTAGTATATGTATATATATATTAGAAAGTTTACCTATATTTAGGTACTTCAATTTTCCAGTTGCCTGAAGAATGTAGGGCTTGTAAAGGTAAAAGGAAATGAATCCTGGTTTGTAGGTGGAAGAAACTTGGAAAATACTACATATTTTCTGTAGATAAAATTGCCCCGAAGTCATTATCCGAAAATTGAAAAGCCCTCGCTGTGATAACCGAAGTGTAATAGAGAAATGTTAGAATAACCCTTACTGGTAAGGTAATCATAATATAACGGTAAATAACGTAATGCAATACTTTATTGGAAAAGGTTGCAAGCTGTTTGTTTGTATGTACGCGTACGTGTAGAATTATAGAACACTTTTCTCGTTACGGCATGGTATGGTGAATCCGTCGCGCTGTGGTCGTAGTGTTGTTTGTGGTACTGGAACTGGATGCAGCAGTAGTACATGTAAATTGGAAAATCCAAAATCTTTGGCACATTAATCCAATTACTCTCTTGGAGCCTCTACGTTGACGTTGAGAAAGAAACTTGGAAATGACAATATCCAGTCAATTTTATTGTAACGGTACATTTTACTGGCAACAAAAGGAAACATAAAAGTACACTAAAGTTCGACTTGTCGACAAATAACAGCACTTGAAAATCGACAGGAATAGGAGGTATTAAATTATTCCTAGAAAATGTTACGTTACATCTGGAAAATATGAGTAGCAATTTGATTTGCTCAAACAACTATAAAGTCGGCAAGAAATCTTAAAACGAATATAAATTGATTGCAGAGGTACCATTAAATGCCGCTCCAAGTAGCTGATGGTGAAATGTTATACTGGTAAATACTGGTGAACCAATATGATATCACTGCTTTCCCTTGTTTTCCCGAAGTGCTGAAAATAGTGTGGAAGGTGAACCTTTATAAAAATCGAACCAGTGTAAATAACTACACTACCATCTTTGTTCTGTAAAACTAATGTTTTATTTGTTTCAAGAGTGCCAGAGTGCCTTCTTGTGCAAAATTTTATAGCAAAGTAAAATAGTAAAAACGGAAAATGAAGAGCAGCAGCTATCTTTGAAGTCTTACAATGACAGATACAAACATTCACATAAAAGTACAAATTATAAGTGCCGTAAATAAAATATAGACATAACGATCAGAACTGTGAGTTTTGGATTTCTTGTGTTCATATCGCATTTTTTGCATTTTCCATTTGTTTATTTTGTTAATGAGAGTTAGTGGTGTGTATGAACCCTTTTAACTATACAATGATGATCAATCCGATGCAACAATTTTGCTTCTCTGTGTCATCAAACTTAGCTGCGGATTAGATAACCAATCTATACAATATTGCATTCCAATCCTTTTTGACAACTGGTAGTTGCATGTTGCTATCACTTCAGACCTTAGTGTAGTAACTGTATGTTCAAGTAGTTTTATATAATTAATTAAAAGCTAAAAGTATTTACATGGCCAGTGTAACGGTGAAGCGTCGTTGAAATTTTCATCTTGAAATTGTCCTACTAGAAGCTCAGAGGGAACATTTCTTCTTTTATGTCGCTGTTGCTCTACACTTGTCACGTGCTATATATTAAAAGTGACGGACGAGTAGTCGCAGACGATAACGCGACGGGAGAAAGAAAGCAATGCGGACGAAAGGACTTGGACTATATGAAAAACTTTCTGAGAATAGTTATTAGGTATCTCTCTTTGAGATGCCTTATAAAATCCTCATGTTAGTAGATCCGGCCTCCCGGTCCTATGCACGATAACTCGTAAACGAAATCAGCTATCCACATTTTACACTCCAAACTTGATATAATATGCATAGGTGTTTCCGACTTCCGACTTTGACGAAGTGACTTCAAAAGTGACCTATTTAGAGAGATACCTCCTTGCACCTTTTGCAAAGTTTGTTTCTTTAGTTTGGACTTCGAACCAAAAAATCCAGAACAAAATCTTAACCTAAAGTTCCTGATAATGATAATATTAATGGCTCTTGTTGAACCGTGGGCACTCTTACAAAAGAAAATTTCCAAATAACATACTAACAGCAACAAAGGCGGGTATCAGGAATTCATTTACATATTCTATTTTGCCAACAAGGCTTTTGGAGAAAACAGGGAATTCCAACTAGACGTAAACCTTTTTGAGATTTGTTGTGAGCATCTTTGCATAATAAATCCGACTTTATTTTGAGTAATGAGTAGTCAAACAGACAAAGAGCTGCCATTACATTTTCTGAGGACTACTTAATTTACTTTCTACAGCATTTTTAGAACTTTTCTTGTTACGGACTTTGTAATCGGTTTACGTACGGACAGTCAAGTAAACGCTTGATTAAAAAAATTAATAACTACATTGTTGATATAGAGGGAAGCTGGCACAATACTCCCTCTACGAACAGATGCAAGACTGTGTTCTACTTCTACTTGAGACCGAGCATTCAGCCACATTGCATCTAACATCTAAACCAATTTTTCGTGATGGCTATGTAGATGATGGTGTAGGCAAATAAGTGGAAAAGTGATAAGCACTGCACGAGCTCACTTGCAGATAAACTAGTCCAACGTGTCTGTTTTCTTTCCTTATAACAATAAAAGCTAGGCATACGCATCTTGTCTGCACTTTTTACTGGACGGAAACGGAACACTAAACACTTAAGATAAAAATGGGTAAGTATGCCGTACTCATTTGGAGTCTTCCTATTGTTTTTTTCTGTTGGGGGAAGTTTGGACAATTTGACATTTATCCTGAAAGCACTTCTTGTCAGCATCCCAATTAAGTTCAAGCGACTGCTGTTTTTGTTAATTAAGGAAGAAACTACTAGAGGCCTGTTTTGTTGTGTTACACAGTACTGGTTTATAAGCACTGCATAATGCGCTTTATTTATAGAAACTAAATATATTGTGCAAAAGGACAACTAATGCCTATGCAATATGAAGCCAATACGTATGTTGTACACGCTTTACTTTCACATTCTCAAGTCTTATTCTAAAAATGTATTTTTTATCTACCAGGATCATCTTTTCTTGCACACCAGAGCTTGTGCATAGTACGGCATGTTCTTTTTTCCTTCTCCTTGTCTAATTACTGATTACAGTACTGGCTACATTATACGAACCTACACTGCCCATTTCTTGAGCGTTGCATAGTACTATCATCCAAAATTCTAAAAGATAATACAACTACTTTCTCTCTGCGCGTTGAAAGTCATCATAACCAAGCAAGCCTTTTTCTTCGTAACGTGACTGAGCACATCCTCTCAGGCATTAATTGTATTACATCACTTTGGGTTTACTGTTTCTACCATCTTTGTATATTTTAAGAGCCTCTTTTCATCGTAGAATTTTTCTCCACAAAATGATTAAAATCACGTTTTCACTTAATGTCTTCAATTACTACAACTGCACTTACTCCCGCTATTACCTACATTTGTTTTATAGCTTTACTGAGCAGACTGAAAATCTAGTCCAAGGAAAGACCGACAATGAACCTGGTATGTGTGGTATATGAAAAGAAGTGTTTTACATGCATGTAGCCTATGTACCGTGCAACCTTATGACTTCTGTATTCAGGAAATTTACTTTTACGTTGCAACTTGAGTGAAAAAGGAACAGAGTTTTCTCTTTGCAAAACATGCGTTTAGTATTATTATCTATTATCCCTTCTAGTGGTTATGTAGTTTAAACCGACAAAGTATTTTATGTATGAGTCACTTCTCACAATGCAATGCAAAAGTGACTAAAGCATGTGACATGAACAATGTCTGTTTTGTCTCTATCAACGTCATTCCTACACTTACTAAATTAACCAAGTTTTCCGCAGAGAAACTCCAGACTGTGTGCAAAATGCCGGCAAAAAATTAGAGGATAAGAACTGTTGACATAATTGTTTCATTTATTGCAGGAAAGAACAACACAACAGTTGTCGCGGCAGTAGCATAACATTCCACGAAACAACGTTGTTGCTTTTTGGTTGGCTGGGCGTATTTCAGCAGCGCTCTCTCTCTCTCTCTCTCGTTCTATTTGTTTTCCCTTCCAAAAACATTTAGTCACGAAATAAGTTTTGCAAACTTTAGCTTGTCACGTTGACACGTGATACGTTCTCCTTTGAATAATCCTTTGAAAAACTTTTTTGGAAGACACTATTAACTCTGTTTGCATTCCAATGATCTTATATAATGGAATCTAGAAGAAAACAATGTTGTTCAATGATGAATGTTGTGGCGAATTGATAATGAACTTGAGCGGTTTGCTTTTAGACAATAAGTTGTACATTAATCGAAAAGTAAAAAAATGTAATTGACACCCTAATTAAGAAATTGACGTATAAAGAGCTTTGCCTCCGTAACGAAATTTTATTTTAAAAAAATAACGAGTTGCAGTACCATACATAATGCATACAGAATCTCAAAGAGCGGAAATTATAGAATCACCACTTACAAACTTACAGAGAATCTTTAACGTTTACAAAAATTAAATTTTTGAGTACGTATACATATTAAGTACGTGTAAAAGAGAAAGATCATGAAGCAAGACTTACAAACATTGAGTTACCCAAGAATTTCAAGTCCATGTAGCGCTGTTGAATTTTTATATATGCACGGGTATAAGCAATGCAATGATATCATTACATAGAAGTAATATTTGCGTAAAAGTCCTAAAGCCCGTGCGTAGGATAATAAGTACCATTTTCAGGGTATTGAAAAGTATACATGTCATGCCTAATGCATAGAAAAAGTGTACTAAAAATAAGATTTCAAGTATGTAAATTGCGCATTATTTTTGCGAATTGCAGGCAAGTATTATGGAATGGATCACGACCAGTACGAGGACACTGTGACAAATGAATGCGTTCAAAGTGATCAATCAGACTCTTTGCTGCAGGATGGTTCCAGTGTATCAGAGACTTTCAGATCAAATGATCGGCAAAGACGACGGCAAAATACCATGAATTTGGAGCAGGTCTCCATCCCGTCATCGGCATCCTCATCATCATCATCCTCTGGAGTAAATGGAGGTAGAGGCTTAAGCGGAAGTGGGACATCCACAGGTCAAATCTTTGAAAGCCAAGCCACATACAACCCTTTTGATATTCATATGGGTCAAATGACTGTGTACAGACTTCGCATATCCTGCTCTTGTTCATTGTTGGAAGTAAAGACAGAAGGAACAAAAGGAAAAGTCGAGAAAAATAGCAAGAGCCAGTCGAGATGTGCCAAGATTTTACCATTTGAAGATCAACCTTGGAGTGGCTACATGGGGTCTCATGCTGATTCATACTTTTCACTCTCTGGAAATCCTTATCCGCATAAGATTTTTTCCACTTCACCATCATCATCAACATTGTCTTCTACCTCCTCTTCCCCTTCCTCAAAAAGTAGCAGTAGCAGTAGTAACGGCGAAAGCAGCAGCAACCCATCAGGCACTTATTCAAGTAAGATCAGCTAAAAGTGAGCGGTACTACTACAAAATGTCTTGTTTGTAGAATCTAGAGTTTTGGTTTCGTTCTATAACCATCCTCTTCCACAGCATTATTTTACGTTCTCTGTGTAAATCCTGCAAACTAATATATTTAAGGGGATGTAAATGTAAGTTTCAACTCAGATTCATGCAAATGTCTTTTGCCAGCACAATTCTTTATCACTGATCCCTCTCAAAGTTACATAGAGTGTAAATGTACGTACATTTTTAGTTTGGTAGCTGAACAGTAATGGGGCATGAATATTGAAGAGTTGAAATAAACAAGATGAAAACGCTAAACAAGTATGTTTTTATAATTTCTTTCAACTTTTTGGTTCCAACAAGTGAAAAATATATTATCTGAAGTAGACTGTTAGACAGTTAGAGTTGGTTAACTATGAGTACCATGTCTGCGTATTCTTTAGCCGTAAAAAGTAATAAAAAATTCACTAGCCATTCTCCTTGGACATCAGAGAGTGGGAGTACAACAAACATTTTCACGGACTGACAACTTTCTTTTCTTTTATTCTCCTCCAAGTGCAAAGCAAAATCACATCGTTTTGGCAGCTTCCCCTCATCATCATTGCACGTCGCCTCCTAGTCATGGGCATTTTTCTCACATATTTCTTTTTTACTTCTAGCAGACAGACAGTTTTGGTGTCTGAAAAATAATATTCCAAAAAAATATAACGTGAGTATGTAGGTACATTTATTCGAATGCGGTGTAAAGCAGTATAGTAGAAGTGATGAAAAAACTGGAGATGGTGATGATGATATTATATCATCACCATCAGTGGAAGTCGTCAGTTTTTTATTACTTGGACTAAAGTGGGAAGAGGAAAAAAGTGGAGACAATGGTGAATACGAAAACTTTTTAAAGTATATGAATAGGCACACATTATCATTTTGTATCTCTGGCCTGTTTATTCTGACAGAGACAAACGGAAACTGAAACAGCAAAAATTTATGTAATAATATTTATTGTCGAATTTTATTGTCACTTCTTTCACCAGAAAGGAAACGGAAATACATATATGCTGGATGGACAGCAAGCAGAACTTCTCTAGGTACTTTTTTTCTCTTTTTATGACTAGGTAGAAAGGATTTTGTGCCACCATCGCATATTATGTACAAAGTTGCAAGTTTGCCATGAATCTCGGGAAATGAGTAAAAGAAAAATGATTTAAAATAGCTATCCGTGCAGTACATTGCAAGAAAATATTATTTGCAAACTTTGTACAAACTACAAACACGGTTACAATGAGAGAAGGAGAAGATGCTAATTTTTGCAAAGCTGCAATGAATTTTAGGGTAGATTTTGATACAAAAAAAGTTGGCTGTGTACAATTGATAGCGAATAGCCCGGGAAAATGAACGTATAGAAGTATGAATTTTGCTACATACGTACATTTTTCTGATAAATCCATTATCATATCGCGCGATTAACTATTAAATATCCCGATGCTGTTAAATCAGCAGACGGAAAATGTTCCCGACATAATTTACAAGACACTCATTTTTGGTTGTTGGCTATTACTTGGTACACACCCATAGTTGAGAAATACGGACAAGAATCAAGGAACGAAGAGAGAGCAGCTTCATAAATTAGGAAGCAGAAGTAGCTGTTTTATTCACAAGTTTTTTTCAGAGAACGCAAGAAGAATTGAGAATCCGTTTCATTAGCATATAAATGTGCAAGCGTTGTGTTTCCCTAATGTTTCCAGTTGGCATCATGTCGAGTGAGGGAATGTGCAAAATCACTGGAAACAAAGACTGGTACTACTATTACATAATGTGTTTATTTTAAATTGAATAAACATACTTAAATACATACGTGCATGCTTCATGTACATGAATGTTTATTTTAGAAAAACCGGCAAAAATTTACATTATTCTACCATAAACAAAATGTACTCCTCCTCCGTTATTCAAGAATTTTCAGTGTTGTCGTTATTTTTTTAGTAGGCATATGTCTCCGTATTAGTTGTATGTACACGTACGCTTTGACTAGGCTAAATTATTAACCTCCAAATTTTCTTTTGCGTAGTAGTGAGCATGAACTCGTTCGTAGTATACATGCATACACACATGCTTACTATTTAATATAACGAAGCATGATTCAAAATGAACATCTGTTCAATTAAATTTCAGGTTTTTATCCAAGTTACTCCATGATAATATGTTTGTTTTACAGTATTGTAAATACGAGCGATGAATGTGAGTGAGCATGCTAGTTTACATTGCATTATAAAATTAGTAAAGTAAATTGGCATCATTTGTGAAATGGATGGCGCAATAATTCTGACGATAAAAAACTACATAAAGAAGACTCTCAAATGCACCTGAAATCTGACTCGGTGTACGTGCATCCTAGCATTTGGCAATATTTCGGGTCAGAATGATGGGCTAGCATTTTTTAACCAAGAAATAGTACGCATTCCAGTCGTACAGTACAACATCGACGCAAGGCCATGAGACAGAGAGATATAATATCTAGCAACAAATTATGTTTATTGAATAATTCTCTGTGATTATCACGATGTAGAACACTTGTGGCAAATGATTATATGCTGAACGCAAATCCTGTTAAAGTTTTTGTAATTTAGTTTTTACCATACAGTTGTCTTAAGAAAAGAAAAATTGGTTGGAGATTTAAACTTTGGAATCTTCTAAGCTTTTCTGATTCACTGCAATGCTAATTTCGGTCCCAGATTAATTTGTCATTCGGTGTTGCCATGGAAAGTTATCATTTTTAGCTTCAGTACCTACCCCTACAATAATTTAATGATTCAATGCATGCTGAATTGACATTAATTATTACCAACCAAAAGCAGTATTTGAAATCCTTACCCATTCACCCTTTCATAAGTTTATTCGGTAACCCTGGTAGCTGAGAATCTGTGTTCGTAATAATGCATATTCAGAAGCATTTTATTGTCTCTGCGAGTCAAAAAATACTAATATTGTGTGGAATGAGAAGCTACATTTTAATGTTTAAAAACTCAAATTGTTCCAAACTACGTGAATTAAGTTTTCCTGAACTTTTTGCACAGTTGCTGTATAAAATTTTAATGCGAATTAGTACGATTATCGTTTATTTTAGAAGTCAAACCATCAGGAACACAGACACAATACACACGTTATCTTCTTCATTCACAGTATATAAACACCAGTGACAAATGTGGACAACTTTGGTGCTATCACATAGTTAATGTGCATTGGTATCTGTATTTATTATAAATTGTACTAGAAATGGTTTCATTTTAAATATCTTCACAGAAAAATATACAAAAACTTGTCGATCCGCAACATTTTGCACGGATGCCAAGCATATTGTAACACATAAGGCGTTCAATGACAGTAGAAAGAAAGG
Source organism: Lepidocyrtoides sp. E14 (assembly GCA_027743805.1). Lineage (NCBI taxonomy): Eukaryota > Metazoa > Arthropoda > Collembola > Entomobryomorpha > Entomobryidae > Lepidocyrtoides > Lepidocyrtoides sp. E14. Next base: position 14,782 of record JAHZMZ010002588.1, on the reverse strand, counting down.
TAACTTCAGATAGAAGAGTTTAGTCCCAGGTAAGGGGTCGAACAAATGAAGACCCAAATGCGAATGTTAGTAGAATAGAAATAAACACAGTTACCTGTGTTATTTAACACAACCCCACGAAAAATGTCAAGTCTTTTTAAATGGAGATAGGTCATTTTTGCACCTCTCTGAAAAGTTCATGAATCATAAAAAACTCCAAGGAATAATAACATTGACGGCTCTTCATATACATTTTTTTGTTCAAATTTTGAGAAAATGAAAATTCTGCTGTAGAAATTTATGTTTACTTCTTGTCTTGATGTGAAATTGATTGCATGATTGTATATATGTGGCTTTATCTCCTCACTTCAATAACTTGACATTAAACAATTACGGTGCTATAAGTAGTCTCTTTCTCTCCATAGTCCACAACCCAGATCTCATTGATTTCTTACATGTGTACAGTAGTAGTAGGACACATNTAAGTAGTCTCTTTCTCTCCATAGTCCACAACCCAGATCTCATTGATTTCTTACATGTGTACAGTAGTAGTAGGACACATGCAGATATAGAAGATTTAAGCGGATGTTGATATTGTAACGCAGTAGAAACGGTTTAAATTTTAAGAAATTTTTAACCGCAAACCGAGTATTTGTAAGCAGCGTAAGCGACTTATACTTAATCTTAATTCTTATTTTAAATACTATAAATACACGACGAATGAATATTTTACCAGCTTTGTAGTCTTTTTTTTTTTGAGGGTTATAAAATATTAATTTTCCCCTAAAAGACTATATATACAATATATGTAGATATGTATGTATGTCAACCATGTTCTACCCGTGTATAAAACCTGTCAGATGCATTCTTTTAAATTGTAATGTATACATGTATACAAATAGGCGTAAATTAATGTACCTTGTTAAAAAATTACTAACTGTTTTTATTTTTGCTAAAGTAAACTGTTTATGAAGATGAGCTGTTATGTATATTTTATACAATCATGGGATTTAGCAAGAAGTAAGAAGCAGTGCTGTCATTAATTATGTATTGACATTAAGCAACTGAATTATTTGTTGGTAGATTGTTCTCCTGCTTGTTAACATTTTTCACTTATAATGTAAATGTATACTGTTTATGAATAAAAACGTTTTTAAAAGCATATTGTAACCAAACGAAAACTATATCCGTTTTATAAATTCTGGAGATTGAATTTGTTTTTCATTCGATTTCCGATCAACTTTATTCAACCGTAACTCTCCAATAATGTGGTAAGAGGAAATTGCTTGATGGACTACTGTGCTGTCCTGGCATTGACATGGAATAATGAAAATGAGTATGATCGTAAGTAAAAATGTATCCTGATAAATTTCTCTACTCTTAAATTGCCAGTCGTACGATGTGTTTATGCACTAATACTATACTGTCCTCTCCGTATACATATATAAAATTGGACGCTTCTAGATTTGGGTTGTCGATTCTCAATGTTTTATTACTTCTTGGAAATTCTAATCCAGTTGAAAATAGTGAAATAACCGTAGAAAGCTGCTTGCGCATAATACTCGGAATTTTATGCTTATTTGTAGAAATAACAAGCAACACGAGGCATTTATAGAGGGTTTTGCTCTTTGCTCTATTGAAAATTGAAGCAGGAGGCTTTTAGCCCGACCATACTGGCAGTTTTGCTCTCCTCCATTTTTAATACGAATGGAATACTATACTCTTTCTATCTCCTTTGCAAACAAACATGAGAGACGTTTTTATCAATACGGAAAATCCAGAAGCACATGGTGACATTTTCAATTTCTGATTATTTTCCTATTATCTGCCAATGCCAGAGCTTTGGTTGTTTTTCTCAACTTTTCAAGTACCATGTATATTCTCTCGGAAAAGTATTTTCATTGTACCATGGCATATCCGTGATAGTGTACAGCATCAAATTGCATATTATGTGATCGGAGCAAGTGGTGCTAAAGGTCTTAAAATATCTTTTTTAAAGTTTGTTATTTTGCTCTCACCGAGGAGGAAGCGGTTCAGGATATACAATGCATTGTGTTTAATATCGTATTTGCTACAGTTTGGAGAGGTGAAAAATGTATATACCAGAGTTCTCTGAACACCATAACTGTCTCTGGTATTGATATTATTTAGGTTTTGGGGGATAGTATCAAGTAAATCCTTTGCGAAGAACGTTGAATTTAAGGAGAGAGAAAAAAACAGTTTGGGAATAAGAGATGTGAAATGCAATATTTCCTAATCCTGTCTAATTGAAATGTAATCTCCAAACGAACGGTTTTTCGTCATGCTGTACATGATACTCTCATCTCTGTTCGCATTTCTCATCGTTATCGTTGAACACTTGCACCTCAGAAGTGCTTAAACTACGGCTGCATTTCCTTTTCTATTTTGCAGTAAGTGAAGTTTGGTGGAAACAATCGCAAAAAGTCATGTGGAACACCATACTTTTATTTTGTGTCAATATACCCCATGAAATGCTGGTGCTGCTGCTGGTTTATCCTCCTTTTGTTACGGTTAATTTCTTTCCGGCAACAAACACGCATCAACATCAACTAGTTTATCCTAGGTTGTTGATTTGCAATTTTTTGCTGATTTTGAGCTGCCTATAATATATCATCCTACACATGTTGTATCCCATGCATATTTGCAGCCTACACACATGTAATTATTAATACTTTTTAAAATATTGTGAACCATTTCGTTCGTTCTTCCTTCTTATTCCTCCAGAATATTCTTACATTTTAGTCTCAACGCAATTTAATTGGTGGTTGCCCAGCTTTTGAGATCTTTTTCTGAACCTCATAATCACAATATACGTACTGAAATCCTAATTTATGAAGTTGTTAAAAAATACAAATAGATGAGCCAAACCTTTTATATGAAAAAACCATAAGTCATTTGATGTTACTTGTCTCTGTATTAAGCTAGGATTTACATGGATTATTTCTAGCTCGCAAAGTCGCATTATAATTATTTCTGTAAACAAACTTTTCAGACCCGTTGACCTCGACAAATACAATCAACGAGTGGAAGGAAGCTGTAATGTTATTAAAATGCTTCCTCCATCATTACTTTTCATTCAACTGTAATGGTTTGTTTCTGGTAATTGGCAATTTTAATTTCTTACTGAATCAGCATGCGAGCCATTTCATCTCAGAAAACTGCTTTTCATTCAATTTCATTTCACAACTGACTGACTCAATTTCATCATTTTTTAAATGCTTCAAATTTTAAAAATTGTAACATGGTTGGTTATTATGTATATTATGGTTGTATGTATAAATGTGAGCCATGAGCTGAAACCCCACCCTTTAAACATGTATTTTTTTTCACAGCACTCACAGTGTACTAAAAAAACGTTGGCGTCCTCTGACTTTAATTCGGACACAAAATAGTCAATACCGAATTTTGAGTTGTCCAAATTGGTAGTTGAGACATATTATATTAACATCCTTTAATAGAAATATCTTAACTGTCTACTCTAGTTGTTTATGACTCATCAATAGTTAATAAATGCTTTTTCTCACACTTCTGCTGCAGTCAATATAATGTAATGAGTTTTCCGACCACTCATCACTTTACCATTAATCAACCTGAAATTCAAATTATCAAGTCGAGATGCATTATCTACACTTCACATGGTACATACATAATAATATGTCTGCTGCTATCTGTGTGTGTGGGCGAAAAGTAAGGTAAGTTATTATTAACATGGCTTTATATGAAGGGATGATTTTTTCATAATTGTACGTTATGACAAAGGAAACAAACAATGTGGAAGGCGCATATTCTCGAGAGCTAAACCACAGTTGACCTTCAATTGTGCATTCTCTGAAAGTCCTCAATCTCAACAGTCCTGCTACAACCTATTGTTATTGAAATGTTAGTCAATTTCATAGCTACAGTTCTTGCGCAAAGTGTTTATAAAAACATTAAAATATCTCCCTGCCTGCCCACAAAAAAATTTGTTCAACTTTATTTTATGCTTGGCAGACGGCACGCGTACTTTTTCTCATCACCATTAAATCAAGAAAAACTAATGAGAAATCTGATTATGAAATTTAGCAGAGTCTACATTTCGTCATGATAATTTTGTTTCAATCTGATTTAAGATGCAAATATGTGCACAAGCTCTTTGTGGCTGTTTTTCATCGTTCTACTGGACCACAAAATTTGGTTTTTTAGTGCAGATATTGCATTACGCTAGTGTATTACTAATATGCTAAGTACCTTTAATGAAGTGGCATGAGAAAAATTTCATCCAAAAACTTTACGCAATCCGCCTTAATCCTGTTTTTATGTTTAATGACGCATTTCATTGCAAATGCGCATTTCGTGCAACACTTTGGTTTCTAATTTTTTAAATATGAAAGGAAAGTAGTTCCGTTTTTTGTTTCCAGTTTATTCTCAATTTCATGTAATGAGACAAATACATGTTAAGTAAAAATTAAAATTTCCCAACGACCCCATGCATCAAAGACCTTGAAAGTTGAACATTTTAAAAAAAATATTTATTCTGGAGGTTATAATTATGATACAAACCATGAACAAATATGAAACAATGACTGCCACAAAAATGCAATCTTGACCAATCAGCTACAACTGATATGTGAAATACCCATCTAAAATTTTAATCAAGTACTGAAAAATGAGTAAAATTAAGCCAGCCAACCGTGATGATTTGATGAAAAGTAAATATTCAACAGAGGAAGTTAATCAACCAATGCATTTGTTTGAAAAATTCATGATTTTTATGTATCAACTGAGGAATTATGCATAATGAATTCATGGTCTCTTCAATGCTCGGAAGTCATTACTTTTTAATACAAAAGTCATAGCTCGTGCAAACATTCGTTCAATACTGATAAGTTTTACACCAGATAAAATAGAATACAAATTAACAGGAACTACCTATTCATATAATCATTATAATATCCTTTTTATCCAGCTAGCCTGAGGATGCTCTATTTGCCATCCCGTTGTAATGAGATTGCACGAATGCATCTTAATCAGTTACGATCTTACCAGATTACAATAGGCAATTAGAATTAACCACACAGAAACTTGACGTATTCTTTTTGTAAATGGCTTCACATAAATCTATTTCGCTCTCAAGGGGACATTTTTCATGGTTGACACAGATGCTGCCACAACAAGTTACATATGTCGTATTCCTGTGATGTACCTTTGTGGTGCATGTGTATAATAACGTGCACTATTTAACCCGATGAATTTGTAGTCTGTAGATCACAGATCATTTCATGCTCACTTACCAAAGCAATAAAATAGAGTGCCAAAGCTGCATTACTTTAATGGATGTATAAATTAATTTCGGCCCATCCATTCACTCCCCTTGAACTTGTACCTATTTGAAGTATGCATTATGCATGTATATACATACCTAAATAACATAACAAGCACTATTTGCTAGAGGCCTTCTTGCATCTTCTTGACTCACGACAGCTAGTCGTGAACTTCACGTCCACCAACGCCAACTTTTGTATTCGCTCATTCTGTCTACATGCTTAACTAAATTTATTCTTCCTCCTAAACTATGCAGATTAGGGATTGACAATTTACTGTATTATTGCACACTCTGACTGGCATATCATACAGATAGACACATTATTATGTAAATAACGTCGTCATTTTGTTAGTCACACTGTAACTGTGGGTTCTCAATTCTAAAGCTCACTTAAAATGACCACAGTCCGTAAATGCACACTATGGAAAAACGTAAGCTGATACTATTTTTTACATGTGCTATTTTATAGATTTGGCAGGAAAGCATTAAAAAATGTAACTTTTTTTAACATTGTAAATACACATTATAACCTTTGCTTACATTGAACTTGAATGCTAAGCTAAATTTTTTCTTGTGTCATCAATCCAGCTCTCTTGTCTTCCTTTTAGTTCCTTTCTACCTGTCCAGCTCTCTTTGTTTCCTCCATTTCATGTGTTGATTTTATCTCAACAAATAAACTATATGTGAAATGTGAACGACTAGCTAATATACCTACTTAAATACTAGTTCATTTATGAGCATATCATTATTTTTCTGATCTATTTATTTATATGCATTTATAAGCTGTAATTAGGCCCTCGAATATAGTATACCCAAGCTCTATTTTTTTATTATTATTGTGAACCCAGCAGTAAGTTTATTGCATTAAAACACGTTTGTCTAGTTCATGCGCTATAATAAGATTAGGCAAATATTAATAAAAATAGTCAGGGGTGCGTGCACGTATGTATAAGTATGTACATACATAATGCGCTGTCTGATGTGAGTCTAATGACGAATTCATTGCATTGTCTTGCCAAAGCTATTATCGCAATCAAACAACTTCATCATCAGCAACAGCAAAATCGTGTCATTAATTTCTTGGAGAATAATGATAAGAAACAAAAATCTGTATAGTTTTGCACATGTCAGCCTTTCAAACAGAATGTATAGGTATGCATACGAAACTTGAAACTTCTCACATTTTGTTACATTTTCTGTTATATCCTCTTGTTAGTCATCTTCGTGCCGTGCAGGCTTCCAGTTTTTTTGCTACAATAATAATAACTATTGTTGACTTTGCTATTTCGTATGCTAGTGCAATTCTTGGAGAAGAGGGCAAGAAACAGGTCAACTTAAACATGTTAGCAGATCTATGTGTAATATGGAAAATTGTAACTTTGCATGCATACCACTTTTTTGTATTTTTTATAGAGTTTGATGAAGAACAAAAACTCAAGTTGATTAGCGATTATATATAAAAGTGAATACCTGGACCTTCGACTAGCTCAGTTGAATTGTTGCTTACCTGCTGCTGCCGTCGCCTTGCTTATTGCCTGTGCATTGTTGTGAAACTAGAAGACGCTGTACTAATAGTAGGTACATATATATGTCCGTGTGGTGGAGTTAAAGAGGAAAACCGTTTTGTTTGGTCCGTGCTCGTGAGTCTTATCGTGACTTGAGTCATCCTCCGCGTTCTTTCCTTATTATTGTCAGCAAAATATACTACCAATGTGAAATATTTTCCACTTAAACTTACCAAGTCTCTAACTGATATAATAACGCCTGCCAGAAGGCAATAAAAAAAGTGTTCAAGGAGAGACAAGCAGTTACAAAAAACAAAAATCAACAAGTTGGTTGGTAAAATCTAAAAGTTTCGTGTTACCAGCTTGCTATTATTGGGATACCGTTGCATACTTGAATTTTGGAGCAGCAGCCCTGTTTTTTGTTGACTACATTTGAAGTTGAGTTAGACAGTTTTAAAGAAAAAAAAAGAGTCGCATTGTAGTTTTTATTCTTACATTTCCTTTGAAACCGTTAGAAGAAGTTAAACAATAGAAGTTGTTTGAAATTGTAGAAAAAGAGGCTACAAAGGAGAAAAAGTTTATTTTGTAGAACCCACAGGAAAAAATACATCGAGAGTTAACAGTACACATAAGGCAAAAAAAGGAAGATCAAATAAAAATGCCACTCAAAGCTGAAGTCCCAATTCAACCTCCAAAGAGTCCTAAACTTTTTAGGACGCAAAAGGAACTGAATAGACCAGAGGAGGCGACAATTGACGGAGTCCTTCCCTCATGGGTCAAAGGTAAGCCGTAAGCTACACAGGAAACATTAAAAAGTTTCATACTTTTAACAGTATTCTATCGCATTTCATGTGCTGGTCCACCCCACCACGTTCCTTTCTATTATTTCGTGTAATTTTATCTACTTGAAAGAGAGTAAACTGTATGTAAATAGAATTGTGATGAAATGAAAAAAAAAGGCTTAGACAGGAATGAATTTTTTTCCGCGAACAATTTAGTACTCAGTCACTACTCACTAGTGTGAAGTTATGCATGAATTGTTGTTCCTGGTTTTCCACGAATATTCTTCGACCTGATTCATCTAAAAAAGAAGATCAAAAGCAATTTTCTTTCTCAATTCTTTTGACGTTTTTTTCACTGGTGTATTAACTCAGTGATATTATTTTGGAAATTGAAAATATCAATACTATTATTATTTTGCTTTTGGACACGTTCCAAAATTCCATTTCTCACTCGTAGGTGGCCAATATGTAAATTCCTCTAAATCATAAAAATAGAATGTTCAAAAGTTGTTTACTTGTTAGTTGTGGTGTTAGCCACGGAAAAAAATATGCATTGAAAGTATTCGTGCATGCATAACTTTCAAGAGAAATTATTTTCATGTGTAGGAACTTTCATGCGGATCGGGCCTGGAAAATTTGACTTTGACAAGGACTTCACTGTTGAACACTACCTGGACGGATATGCTCTGGTTTCAAAGTTTGATATTAAAAATGGAAAGGCTCGTTTCGAAAAAAAGTACTTGGAATCTGATGCATATAAAAAAGCTCTCATTGCTCAAAAACCGGTCATAACAGAGTTTGGAACGAAATCTTCCCCAGATCCTACAAAAGGATTCTTTGCAAAAATGGTTCCATCAATTGTAAGTACGAATCAGGATACGTGAGAAGGAAGCATATTATTTTGGAAATTGTATGCATTTTTCACATGTTCCATGTATTTCATGCTAGAATTGAAAATATAGCGCTTTTATGTAGTTGAAACTCACATTCAAAACATTATTTAGCCAACCTGTAAAGGTAAAACGGGTAGCAATGTAACATAGCATAATGAATATTTTGTGTAAGGTACTCCTATCCAAAAGTTGAATTGATAACATTACTTAACGACAATTTGTTTTCCTTACTTTTTTGTCCTTCGCTTTGTAAAACTCCTTCATAGATGCCGGAGCTTTCAGATAACAATAATATCAACATCTTTGATATTTCTGGGGAAATTTTTGCAAGTGGTGAAACGTGTTTCTTCCGTGACATTGACCCAGATACTTTGAAAAGTGGAAATAAATATGATACAAATAAGTTCTTTGGTCTGCAAATGGCCAGTGCTCATCCTATCACTGATGAAGATGGGACTACGTATAACATTGGATGTTCCCTGCTTGCCGGATTGAAGTATTCCGTAAGATACCACCTTATATATCTCTCAATATGCTATAAAATGCTGGATGGTATTAGGGTAATGGGTTTCGGCACTTTAGGAAAATGTTGAGAAATGCTACAAAAATGACAATCACATCACGTTCTTCCTCTAGATTGTGAAAATCCCACCACCTGGCAAAAATGAGTCTCCAAAGGATACATTCAAGAAGGCAAAGGTGTTGTGCAACGTGGCTTCCAGCAACACTGGATTGATCAGCTTCATGCATAGTTTTGGCATGACAAAAAATTACTTGATTTTGATTGAACAGCCATATGTAGTCAATGCTGGAAAGGTACTTGGTTCCGTCTTGGCTCGTTCTACCCCAGTTTCAGAATGGCTGGAATGGAGAGAAGACTTAACAAACAGGCAAAATACATTAATTTTATCATTTTTTTTTACTTTAGTCAATGAGTCTTTAACCTGCTTAGCATGCTTGCATGCGATAAGTCAACTTGCGTTTTTCAACGGCTATATACATACGTATGTAGTGGATGAAGTGAAGGTCGATGTCATTGTTAGAATTTTCTCAAACATTGTCGCATATTAACGTTTAGGTTCTTCATTATCGAGAAGTCAACTGGAAAGGTTCTCAAGGCTGACGTGGTGACTGAAGTTCCATTCTTCTACCTCCACATAATTAACAGTTTTGAACATAATGATCATATCGTGATTGACATTACTACTTTTCCAAATACCAACGCACTCACGAAGAAAATGGATTTGGCTAAATTGCGACGTCTGAGTATTGATGACGCTGACAACCCTGTTGGAGAACGCTATGTGATCCCACTATTGGATCTCGATGACGTTGAAGATGGCTCAAATTGCATTACTGCTTTAAAAACTGGAGCAACTGCCGTGAAGAAAGGGAAGCAGTTGGTGGTCACCCCTGAGGTCATTACAGAGAGAGGCTTGGAATTACCTACCATTAACCGTCGCTTCCTTTCCAAGAAAACCAGTTTTTACTACGCCACTGGTTCTGCCACCAAAGGTTATTTTGAGAATGCTGTTTGCAAAGTGCATGCTTCTAAAAAGGAGACGATTCTTTGGAGGGAGAGCGAACACTACTGCTTGGGAGAACCGCAATTTATACAGAATCCCAATGCCACTTCTGAAGACGACGGTGTTTTGATCACAGCAGTGGTTGATAATCGGGAAAATACGCAAGACTTTCTATTGTTCCTCAACGCGAAAACTATGAAGGAAATGGGAAGGGCTTATTTCAAAGAAGAGATTCCGTCAGCAGTTCATGGAATTTGGCTTCCAGACGACGATGTCAAGCCAAAGAAGTAAAAATATGAAAAATACTCATTCGTCAAGAGGAAATTGCCAATAGAACACAAGTACAGCAATATGAAGTGAAATATTATTTATAAAGTTATAACAAATCAAAAGAAGAAAAGAAATGTTATGTTTGATATAGCTATAGCTATATTTATGCGTGATATTTTACGACTGTAGATTAACTATGGGTTAAATTAGGAAATTGCTTTCTTTTATAAAATATTTAAATTTACCAAAGTCTAAAATGAGATTTTCATCTACAACAAAAGAGAAAAGCGTTTTTTCCGTTCATTCTTGGTGTGGGCTTGTAACCTTTGTTATTCTCGTTTGCATAAAAGTCAAGTCTTACGTTGCCCCAAACCTGTGTAATATTTTTCGTTGTCGTTTTTCTGATATATCATCATATTCATCATCATAAAATGAGAAAATACCTACGCGTCTATACCTATAAAAACCTAATCCATTTTTTTCAAATACTGATTGATGTAACTGATGATGAGGAGAGCTGTTGTTGACTGTCTTGATTGTATTTACTTTCTTGTACTTTTTAGGAAATCAAACAAGTGAATTTTTTGCTGTGATTGCGATTTTTTTTAAAGCTGCCCTGACAGAATGTAATATCCGATGTTATTTCATCAATTTAAATTTGATAATATTACGTAAAGATGCTTGCCTACCTGTCTACCTACATGCATAATAAACGTAAAATGTATAATATGTTTCTTACATCTATTCTCCAGTATTTACTTATACATTAATATTTTGATAGAAAGGAAACCAGATTGAGCACAATACTCTATGCAAATAAATCAGTATATAGTAAGTATGTACAACTACATTTTCGAATTACAATGGTTTCAAGTTTTTTATACTTTCATCCAATTCACATAGGTAGGCAACTACAAATTGCTCAAAGCTCTGATCTCGGCCTGTCATTTTAGTAACCTTTTACCAGAAGAATACATATATCAGAAACAGTAGTTACTTTTCTTGAAGTAGCTGCATCATAATCAGCTTTATCAAGGCTCTAGTCTAACTTCCAAGAAGAATTGCAATCATTTGGTTTTGCTCAATAAAACTAGCTTTTCAAAGGAGTCTCAACAACGGGTATAATATCACTGTAAATTTCCGAAAGTTGCCATGCATGTAAATGGACATGGTAAATGGGTTGGAGTTTGGATACTTTTCAGAGAACGATAAAACCACTTTTTTCTGGAATCACTCCAATCACTAATGGTAAGTATAGTAGAAGTGCCGTAGCTTCAGAAAGAAGCCACTTGTTTATAAACATGTCAATTCAACTCTCGTGCTGAGGAATGAAGCAATAGAACATTTCTGCGAGGGATAAGTAGGGAAGCGCCAGAGGTTACATAGTTATTAACATAGAATTATAAACAAACATGTTACCAGCGCCAGCAGCACTAACAACTTTAAAACTTGGCATCTTAGCCGTTGCTGCTTATATTCATTAATACATGGGTACATGAGTCATATGTCACGCTCTTTTGTATCAAATAAACCAAAAATACCAACTAATAAGAATTTTAAAAGGCGTGCGTGCAACAGGCAGACAATGTTGGAAACAGGAATACCCCTTGATGATCAATGTGCCAAGACTAAAGCATGGTATTTAAAGTGATGGAAGCGATGAAGGTTATTGAGTTTTTGAACATGAGATTACACTGGAAAATGCTTCAAATCATCTCCAATGATCCAAACCAATAACGAGCGTTCTCCCAGTCATATAAACGAAGGATCAGCATAGCATACAAACTGCTGTAGATACACAATCATGAACACGTTAAGATTGTCATTATCATCGCATCACAGGCATTATGAACACGATGATCACCTAAAAAACCCATTTTCTGTGTTCGTTCGTTACGCTCATCGCTCACCAAATGTACAATGTTTCCAGGAACTCGATGAAACTTTTGAGATGCTGATGTGATGAGATTGTATTTTCCTAACTTTAATTTCCATAAGGAAGAAGGGAGAAAGGCTTTTCTTGGTCGATGATGATGAGCTTATTTAGTTTATTTGTACTTCACTGTATAGAGTGCAATGTTCCAGAGGACATATTGGTAGGTATATATACATATACTGCACCGCCATAATTGCAACCAGTAGTAGTATACAGGCAGGGGCAATGAAGAACGTAAATGACTTTGTGAGGAGAAAATTGATTTTACTGAAAAATAAGTATAGTGGTGTGTGATGCTAAGCGAAGTGGAATACCTAAATTCTTCCTTGTCTTGAAAGTTACTGCAATAGTTAATGTAGGTACATATATTATGTGCAAGATTGATAATGGTTGTTTGTACAACAGTCGTTCTGTATGTATTATTACGGGATAAACTATTTTCTGATAGACGTTGTAAACCCATCACCAACTAACCATCCTGCTTATGACTTCATTTCATTCAATAAATTGTACAAACAACGATGTTGCTAACAAGTGGTGGTGGTGTAACTATTTTGACATGCATCTGACACCCTGACAATGTTGTTTTTGAAATGCACCAAATGGGTTTTTGGAGACTCTAAATAATGCAAGTGATTTTTTTCGTTCTGCTGAGGAAAATGAGTTTGAGTTTGTAACGGTCTTCTTCTCAATATTAGTATTTGCAGCATTCAGCATAATGTACATAGAATGTGCATATTTGTTACGGGAGCGTTAATGGCAAAGAAATAAGTTGATACACAACAGTTGCGACATGGAAAACGGATGTTCGATTCCCTGGTCTATCATTTTCATATGATCTGCGTATGGAAGAAAAGTCCTCGGTTTGCATCACTGAGTTGCTGAAGTGGAAATGTACCATATCATGCCGAGAAAATTGAAAGCCACGACTCACTGGTTCCACAACACTGTCAATGTCAATATTTAAGTTGGATGCGAGCTCAATTCACGCAAAGTAGAGTTAGAGTAGGCTGGAATGTTTTCATGGAAAATCTGCTACGTTGAGAACTGATGGAAACAGTTCCAAATTTACCCATTTTGCAAACAAACATGGTGCAAAGCACGATTTTATGCAACCTTTTCGAAGTCCAAACCAAGTAAATGGGTTCTTCAGTTATCGCTTATACATTCCATCGAGTGCACCGTTGTCATTATGAGTGCAATGAGTAAATTGATGATTTAGCTGACTCATTTACAGTTCAAAGTCAGACAGTAAATTAGTTCCACGTCGTAAGTAACTGTGAATAAAATGGAATATGAATAACCAATGTACTCAATAGTAAGCCATATTATCTACTCAGGTAGCTAAACGATGCTTATAGCCTAAAGCATATTACGCGACAACTTTGTCAAACAAATAAATACATAGGACTAGGACAACTAGCAGTCAACTATCCTTGGCAAAGTAAATATTGTTCAAAATGTATGTTCATTGCTAATTCTCTCACTACCGTCACAAGGATTTTAGAAACAGCACAGGTTATGCAAGCATAAAAAAAACCAAAGCAATAATTGTTCAAAAAATGTGAACTTAGGTATTTCATTCAAAAATTATAGCTCACCACCACTGTCAAATACTTAAACAGTAAAGCAAAACATCACCCACTACCACTGGTCACTGGTCCACAGCAAAAGCTGTAAGCAAGTAGCTAGAATATGTAGTCAAAATGTATTGATCAACGCAATACGGCTTAGCTGCAAAAAAACGTATATAAATACGTATGTGGTACATATAATATAAACCTAAAGCTACACAGCCTATTTAAATATAGGTATTACTCGTGACATGAGTACATACTTACATACATACATTTTCTTGATACAGCTCAATCATTTCTTGAAGTCCTTGGTATGACCAATTTTACTTGACCTTCAGTGTCAGTATTGGATACCTGCATTAGCAGCATTCTATCACACCAACGGTGCTTATAGACGGTGTACTTTGTAAATATGAAACTCACCTATCTTAATGATATTGAGTAAAGAAGGTTATATGACTGTAGATAAGGTACATGCTATGAGTAACATTTTAGAACCCAACTCTGACCACTGATTGACTGATCTAATCTAAACATGTAAATGACACACTAAACTATCTATAATGATTTACGGTTATGTGGAAATTTGTTTAAAGTTATTCCTACAGTTGGCAGTAAAAAGTTAAGTATAGTATATTTTTTGTCAATATTATTGACGTTTTTATCTCTCCTTAATCTGTGAGTTGGTTAATCGTGTGTCGAGTCACGTAGGTGTCTAAAGTGAGACTAGCCAGTTCCAACATGGCTAAGGTTGTAGCATCTTTTGTCCGGATGTCGACAGTAACTTTTCTTCCTTCCCAACAGGAAAAAAACGGAAGAAGTATTCATCATGCATGACACGCTTACAACACTAACAACTAGTTCAAAGTATTCATATGAAACACGTGCACAAGAGTGTGGATATTACGAAGACATAAAATTTCAATTATGTATGCTTGAAGTGGGTTCAACGTCATATTAATTATAATTCCATGTTATTATTTAGAAAAAA
>JAHZMZ010002587.1:0-18417 GCA_027743805.1 Lepidocyrtoides sp. E14 | reverse complement strand
TAATTCCAGTTCAGCTGTATTGTATTTCACATTCAGTCAACCTGAAAGTTACTTAAAATGTTCGAAACATCTCTGACATTGTATTTGCTGTTAGGAGTCGTTGCTGTTGCCACAGGACAGCAAACCTTTCACAGGAAAGGCAACCTTTATGACGCTAAGGTGCAAATTCATCGGTTTAGGACCCAGAATTCTGATGATCTAGTAAATAAGCCTCATCAACAGAAGTTTTATCCACAAAGACATCTTTACGGTGGCCGACCTTGGCGGCAGGGTGACCGGATTACAAAGGAAGAAATTGTTCAAAACCTTGCGAGGGTTTGCATACATAATATATTAAAGTAGTCCACATTTTATTCATATTCTTCTATTTATAATGTCATTCTCCCTGAATATTTCTCTCAAAATGCAGACTTTGTTGTCGCGTAAAAAGACGTCAGAAGAGATACAGGATGAAAGACGTAAAGATAACCAAGAGAAACTGCATGAATATATGATGTACCAGATCCTAATGGCTAAGGCAAAAACCTACTTATTTCCAAATTAATGACTCTGCAGTTTATATGAATTGCGCAGAAAGTGATACAAAAATCTATTTTCATTACCATTCAATTTTTTCGTCCTGTAAGTACAGAAGCCTACCAAGCCAACATCTCCTCCTTATCATCCAAAACCAGTCGCCGCGGGCAAACCTTCTCCGTCTCACATGGAACCCACACCGTATAGGGTACTTCCGGACAAGGTCCCTCTACCTTACAAGGCACCTCCACTATACAGGGTACTTCCAAACAAGGCCCCTCTATCTTACAAGGCACCTCCACCATACAGGGTACTTCTAAACAAGGCCCCTCTACCTTACAAGCCACCTCCACCCTACAGGGCACGGAAACCTTACTTAAATAATATGCCAAACTAACATTTGTACCTATAGCTATGTATATAATACTTAAAACGATTTTTCCATATACTGTTGTTATTGAAGATAAAATTATGGAATTATGGAATGGAATTAAAAGTGCGTGAAGAACGTGGATAAGTTATCTTACATTTCAAGGGTTTCATACCCTGTTCCTTTAGTTGTTCACATTGCCATACAATGACCTATTCTACCAAGCAATTATACCTGGTACACGTTTAGTTTGCTATCGAGAAGTTTATTTGATAGCTGATGCGCTTTACAAAACATTCTTTCTTCCATTACTAAAGAATTTTTTACTTTCTCTCCAATAGTAAGCAAAAAGCAATTAGGAATTCACTTAGTTTTATCAAATTGTTAGAAATTCTTTACCTTCTCTAGAAAGTCTGCTTTTACTTTACTTTCATATAAGAACAACGCAAGTAGCTAGTCCGGCAATCAGCTTTAAATAAAATATTCCTCCAAGGCTATCAAAGCAGTACTGAGAAATAGCTTTGCCACCATACTATTCTAACCGTATCCAAAAAAGTACACCTTTTTTCTCTTTTAGAAAAGAACTGATGGTAAGTATTAATAATCAGTTTATCTACTAAAAGACGAGCTCGTAAAAAGCTGTGCGAGAATTAATAAAAGGAAATGTGTTAGACAGATCCACTACAATTCTTCTCTCTCTTTCTCTCTCATGCACACTTGCACCTTACTTTCACCAACCTATATCCCGTAAAATCAACAAACAACAGTTTTAGTCAATAAGGAAGTGTGATATTTGTAACGTGCTAGTTACAAACTACACAAACGTCCAATATTCTTGTTTACTCTTTTTCTAGTGTCAAAAAGTTTTTTACTTTCTCCCTGTCCCCTACTTTCTCTTTTCTCCATTTGGTTGAAAAAAAACGTTCGTTCTATATAGCTTTCTCACTCATCCCCTTTCTCTCTCTCTCTCTACTGTCCGTACTCCGTTTTCACTTTTGTGAGAATAAATGAATTTTAGGAGAAAAGAACATGGTGTAAAAGTAAAAGTATACATAACACTTTGGCTCAACTTGTTTGCTTTTTCTCTGGAGAGGAACGAGGAAACAACTTTTAAGTGTCCGGAGACATTTTATTTGAAGTGTTAAATGTGTAGGTAGGTATGCAATATTATCATCTATCTTTTACTACGACGAATATACATACTGTGGTGACATGACTATGATTACTATAGTCTATAGTAAGTGACAAAGCACCACGAGGAATCTATACATATTTCATGTTTTCGTTTTCACACTTTCATCAGGTCATGTTCTCACATTCATCCATTCTCTATTCTATTCTCCTATCATTCTCTCTCTTCCTCAAACTTCTTGTTTATATTCAGATGAGTGTGTTGCTGGTAAAAGAAAGCAGACAAACGCAAAATAGTATAGTATTTTTATGTACGTTCATTCTATGCTGGGTAAAGTAAAATAGGATAGAAGAAATGACCTGGTTTTTAACATTCAACAGAAGCAGCTGCATAGATTACTCAAAATGAAATGGATCCTATCGCATGGAGATATATGAGAGCAGCATGCTAAGCTTTTTATTATTATAGTAAATGATGTAAGCAACAATAAGGGCGACATCGAAGAGAGAAAACACGAGAAGATAGAAAATTAAACCAAGTGAAAAGTTGCAAAATAGATTTTCACTTATTCACCCACCATCGCCGGGTTGGCTTGCTACCACCGTGCACCACCATCATCATCACTTACACAGAAGCGACCATGTTGGCTCATGAAGCTGATGTTACTATATATACCAAAAAGGAAAAAGTAATATTTGAAAAAGTCGTGGTGGGTGCTTAAATAGTGTAATTGCAGTAGAAAAGAATGGGTGGTGGTATAGGTAAAGGGAGGGCGATGAATAAAAAAAGTAGAGAGTTTGCAAGTTCTTTTCTCTGTGCGTATATGCTGCTGAAAACTAACAGACACGACGAAGACAACAAGCAAAATGGAATGTGAAAATGGAAGGAAACACTCTTTCTCTGCCTGCTCGTGTCGAGTTTTTTTTCAGCATCCTGCTTTAATTTTCATTCATTAATCCACCTTCTCTTCCAAATAAAAAAGTAAACTCGAAAGAAAGGTGGTGACTGCCTTGCTCTTCCCTGCGTCTCTGCTATATTTAGATTATGGATGTATAATTTGTTTCAAGCCAACTAAGAGTACCTATGTATATATATATGCATGTAGTTCACAGTTAGATCGAATTGTGCCTGCATTTTTAACCATGATTCTCTCTCTACATCACAACAACAATAATAGCTAGTCAGCTACACAGGACTTACACTTTTACGACTTTTTTCTCTCGACTTTCTTCATCATCCATGTCGTACTCATCTAGTCACACTTCCCACGATATTAAAAAGGACTTGATGTGTTTTCGTTGTTGTTGTTGTGGCTGTGTTGTAGGTTTACTAATGTATATTCTATCTCAATACACATCACTTCTTTCCCTCCCTTTCTTCCTGCTGTTACCAAAGATAGTCGTTAGTAGTTTGTTTCATTCAAGATGAAAAGCTTATCTGATATTGGATTTTGTCCTTAACTACTGCCACCGCTTACGTGAAAACTTCCTTAATAACTTGAGTTAATCAAACCAGAATAAGTTTACTGAGAAAGACGGTTGAAAAAGAAGGAAAGAAGAGAAAGCAAACTTCTTGCGGTGGCCTGTTTGGATAAAAACAACAAACCTGATATTTAGTTACTAGTACAAACATTTGAGAGAGATACTCATATAGAGATTTGTTTTTTAATTTTTACTAAGGTCGTTTTGTATTAAAGTTATCTTAGAAGCAAGAATTGGGAATGCAAGTTACCCTTGTCGGAGACACGGTTTATGAAAAGTAGGTTTGAAATAAAACAATTCTCCATTTCAACCCACAGAGCGCAAAAATAAATGAACTACGGCCCTGCACATTGTAAGCAAGATGGCCAAATTTATTAGATTATTTAGGTTCTTATAAAATTATGGTTATTTTGACTATCCTAAACATAACGAAAAATCTTGACACCATTCTGGTTCGTAAGTTTATCTGGTCTTATTTTGAAGAATTTCAAGACTAAATTATGGCATGTAAAAACTGCAGCATCAATCAAATTTTATATAAATGCAGTGTGACATGCAGAGTAGGTAAACCTGTACATTGTAGTCACGACACGACCAAGTGATTACTCAACTTATGTATGTATGCTACAACTTTAAACTTGATACACTGACTTCAAATTTTTATAACGGTCTATGCAGCATAGCTTAGATAAAACGTCCTGGTACCAGATGACAAACTTTTTTTGTCCTTGTCAAAGTAGTATACATTGATGTGCTAAAGACGATGATCATGATTGCATGCATTTTATTGTCATTAGGTACTAGGTACTATTTATATTAAGCTGCATTATGTATCATAAATTCGGTATATTTCTATTTTAGCTAAACGGTTTCATGCGTTTATAAAGGCATCAAGTATAATATATCCTTGTAGATTTTTTTTTCGAAATAAGCCGGAAGTTTCCTCCCACTTTATAACTTGTCAAAATTGGTTATTCTATAAAAATGAGTTTGGAAAATCAGTTTGTACAACTTTTTTAAGCAGAGATTTTAATGACTTGATCGTCAAAATTTGCTTTGTCAGTCAAGTTGTAGTTAGATCCCTTCTCTTTTTTTCAATTTAGCTCTCTCTGCACTGCAACTGTTTTGGTGATGGTAACATAATATCGAGCGTTTTTTGTCCGTAAAGTTGCGACACAAACTTCATTGTTTGGTGATTCAACTTGAAACATGCGGCCGTAAAAGTTTCTTATTTGAAAACACTGTAAAAGAATTTATCCTTGTTACATTTACTGGATAATATAATGTCTCCTCACAACTAGACTGTCAACTATTACAGCAAAGCAGCGTTGTATGTAACCGTAAGACCTTTTATCTCATCATCATCATCGTTTCAATTTTTGTACAGCTCAAGCACTTTCCACAGTAAACTTTGTAATATGTATACCTACATTAAATTGAGGGTAATATTATAGCAAGTCCAGCAGTAATAGTACCCATCTATCCCATATTATAAGCATCCTTGGTACTCTCCGCAAACGGTAATAAATAGTGGTGGTGAATGACGAACGAAAAAGATTTTTATGACAAGCAGCAAACTCTTCTCTCTCTCTCGTACTCGTTTTAAATAACTGTCATTTGTCTTTCTGGAATATAATGTGTTTCACTAGTACACATTCTTCTCAGAGGAACCGCTGGTTGACGACAACGAGAGATGACTTGTCCAAGGAAAATTTTAAAAGACAAGCAAGGAAAGTTCCTTCAATGTTAGCTTTAGCTTGACTTTGACTTTAACTCTTCGCTTCATTGTCCTTCTACTAAAGAGTATCAACAAGACACATAAACCTACCTATTATCATTACCTACGCTTGCATTATACATCAAAATCCCGCAATACAGAAGCAGATATTTCATACATACGGTTTATAAAGCTGTTGTATAACATGCTCTTGTTCACAACATTTCATTTTTCATTTTACACTAAAAACAGAACATCTATCTGCTCTGTTGGATGACAAGAGTAATAATATATCTACTTTTGGTCCAAACTTTGCTACTCTATACAACTAAAAGCTATAAACAGCTAAGACGACTCAAGTCAACTTTATGCCTTTTTTTCTCACTTTATGAGGTTCATTAAATTAAATGGTGGAAGCCTTGTCACCCTCATTTTATTTCATTTTTGGGATGTTCCGACAGAACATCGTCCTCTATAATATTCTTCTTCCATGCAATCGGGATGTCGCATTGTGTCTCCTTCTCCAAAAGCGAGCAGCCCCAGCCCCGCACGTCATCACTTTCCTTCTCCGCTTTGGGGTTGTATCAACGCAAAGATGTGGAAACAGAATTCTTGATTCTGTTCTTTTTGCCTTGTACAAAATTACGATGGACCCTATGTTCAAAGCTCACGTTATATGACTTCATTTCCTGATGAAACTTTTCTATGCATACACTTTTCATTCATGCTTTGAGCATTTTTTTACAGTTTTAAATGAAATGACGAAAATGGCATAACGGTAACGTGCTGAGTTTGATACATTATTATAGCGTTTTTTTCTGCGAGCATCCCAATCCACTGTTTCAGTTTTCCTTACGTTATGTTAAAACAAAAAATCCAATGTAGTTTTCATCTATCTCCCCTAGAAGAGAACCAGGTCATCAAGTCATAAACATGTTTTATTCTCGTCAAATTGAAATCATCAACTTGTCGAGTGAAGCACATTATGTGCCTGGCAATGTCGACACATATATATAGCTTGAATTGTTTACGTTTCATAAATTGTAAATTAGAATTGATTTTTATAAAAAATTGTGAGAGAAATAGTCATTCCATTTCGAATTGCTTTCTTTCATTGGTACGATTATGTGTAACAGTTTGGATGCTGAGCAGAATACAGAGCAATCTCATATTTTTGTTTTTCAAGGAGGGTGGTCGGAACAAAATAAGCAGCTTATAATAATACTACACAGAATAAATTGTGTGAACACGTAGATAAATAAAAATCGTGTAAAGGGTGTTTTTTTTTGGTTTTTCCTGTAAAAATACGTTTGAATGTAGAGTTATATGAGAAAAATAAACTCTGACTAATCATATCTGGTCACACTTTTCTTGTACAGCAAATAAGTTTTTCGAAGCAACCACTGCAGTCCCAGAGAAGAGGACGAGGACTGCACGCTTTGTAAACTGTGTATTGTTGTGCCAAGCATGATCTGATCACTGACAACAGACATACATATTACCTTACCACTGCTAGCCTACCACCCACCCTCCACCCCTGTAGATATAACATTACATGAGATTCCACTTTTTCCTTGCTTGTGAGATGCCGCAATGCTCATTGATACAAAAGCTTAACACAACCACACACTAGAGATGATTAATGGCGTAACAAGATATGCCCAACGTATTTATCGGAAAGCTAGACAGGCAAGCATGGCATGACATTTTTTTCATTTGTGTTAAATGGATAATCTTTGTGAGTGGATTGTTCATAAAGCTTTATAGATCAGATTCCTTCGTTTTCCCTTTTCTTATTCATTTCTACATTATTTTCTTTTGCGATTACTTATGGTATGGTCTTCTTGAAGCAGAAGAAGACCCTTTTAACTTGTTTGGCTACAGGACTCATTATTTATCCAATTCACTTCCCCCTTTCGGATGTCATCCACTTACGCAACTGTAAGAGCCATCATCGTCATCATGAGCTAGACGGAAGAGGGACGGGAATTGACTGAGGAGAATAAGTGATTAGAATGGATAAGGGTTAGAAAAATGTTTGCAGAACACTATTTGTGGCTCGTGCATCATTACCGTGTGATCGTATTTCAAGATCACGGTCACGTACATACCATAATAATTTCAATAGCAAGCCATTTGTACGTTTCCAAAAAAATTATGCTATGTAGTGCCGCTTGTTTGTTGTTCTTTTTCACTTATAATAGCTATTTCCGCATTCCCCCGAAACGATTTTTCAAGGTTTGTTACTGCATTCCAATTCTAATTTCCTGATTAGGAAAAAGAAAAACGGTAATTTTGGGAGTGAAACTCAATTAGTCATCCTGGCCGCTGTTATTGTATTTATTTTACATAGTTTCTTTCGCACGTGCCTTCTGCCACCAGACGTTTGTAACTGCTTCAAACTCTTAACCACATTTTCATTCGAAACTTTAATCTACTGGTGGTCTTGATGCATGAGAACAGCACTATAATTCATGTTATTTTGGGCTGTGTTGTACAAACACACATGGAAAACAATAAAATCACTAGAAAAAGTCATGATAATACTTTATCATCACGTGTCACATCTGTTCTTTCATCTAAAAAATGCTTGCCACTTTCTTCCAAGTATCTTGAAGAAAGGAAAACAATGTAATATAAATAAATTTTACCCATCACAACATCACGCGACCTTCCTTGCATAATCCCTTTTCTACAATGGAAGATATTGCTTGCACTAACTCACTGGGCGAACAAGTTGTTTTTCCCCTCCCATTTTTGGATTTTGCCGAGACACATCCATGTTGAGGTTACACGTGTTAATACCTCTCGGAGAAAATGAGTGGCGTAGAGAGAAAATGCCACATTTTTCTCGGAAACTTAGTAAAAGCTCAAAAAGAGGAAAAGTTTGTTAAAAAACAAGTAAGTATTGCCTACTCCGCAGGATACTTATTGTTAGTGTACCTCACAACATACGACCAAGTAAAACAATATATTATGAAAGTAATGGCTTGTTTGTTTATAATCCAAGATTTTATGGAAGAGTGACAAAAGAGGGACGGAAGTAAAAGCAGCTGCATCAATAATTTCCTCAACTTATAAAAAACAAAGCAAGTTTGCTAAAGTTTGAGAATGCATTCCTTCCGGCCTTTCTGTTTGTCACAAGCTTACCTCTGAGATCTGATGGTTGAATGTTAGCTAGTAGTCCCTAGCTAGCATGTTAACTTTCTATTGGTATGTGACTATTCAGCTTTGTTGCAAACATATATCGAGTTATTAATATAAAAATCATTCCTATTCCTACCTCCACCCCGGATATTGCTTTTACCGTCATCCTCATCAGAACGCAGTAAAATATTTGTGATTAGCCTGTATTAAAATTGTTTTGATTTTTTTAAATCATCATGAGCGTTGTCTTATATCACTAATTTTACTTGAGCTTGCTTTCTGGAGACAATGGCAGGAGCAACAAACTAAACCATTCTTCGGGCAACATCTAATCCAAGAGCAAAAGAAAGTATTGATGATAATGATGGATCTATTGACGGTTATGATCGTGCATTCTGCTGCAATATTCAGAAAATACTTTCTTGTTCTTTTGTGCTGCTCAAAGAAAACTTGTAATGTGCACTTAAGAGTTGACAGGAGAATTGTCATATTCTGCTGACTTGCTAATCTGTTTCATGTCATGCTTCAAGGACACAGTAGGAAGGAAAATGTAATCTAGAATGATTAACGGATATTATGCGATTTTTTTCTCTTTTCATTCAACCAGATTTGTTACGCCAGGCAGGTGGCTTCCTGCTTATTGACTACAATACCAACTCATTTGACTAAATTTGCTAAATAGACGTATACATGCATAAATACCTACAAACGTGATGGCACTATGCATAGAAATGTTTAAAAACTTTCCAGAAATAGTCACTCGTCCTCAGTGTTAAAGTCTCCCTGTAATAATAACGGTAAAAGATTCATAACGCTCTTTTGTTTCTTATCTTCTTCATCATCATCAGTGCCGCCGCAACTATTTGCAAGGAAAATTTATATATGTATCTTCAATGAATTATGTGAGAGAACACGCAGTTTTTCTAGATGGAACTGACTTCAAGTTTTATTAGACAAGGCAATGTCGACACTTTGCTGCCTTTTAAACGACGACACAACGAGTACATATACAAGAGTACTTGTGGGGCAGACCGACGAGCAGGATGGACATTTGCTAAGCTAACTCACAACCGAGGTGATTATAGGGATGAAAATGGCTTTCGCCAATATTTTCTGGTAAGCGTACTTTGTTAGGGTGAAGATGAAGTTTTATAAGAATATTCACATAAATTTCAACGATTCATAATGGTACATAAGTTTTTTCTGTGACCCTCGTCGTTATTTTATCCCACGACAATACTTTTTCCAAAATGTCGTCGTCGTAAATGCTTCCCTTCATCCTCTCTTCCGGCCATCTTTTATGTGTTATACTTTTTGTGGCTCCTCGAAAAAGTTGCAAGAAATTTCCCCCCATAATTTCTCTTGACTATGTTGTCGCTCTTTTGCTACCATTGTACAGCATAGCATGTACTAGCATCAAAGTGTTTTTTAGTGCAAAACCACAAGAAAGGTACCTAAAAATGGTATTTATTATTACTATTTCTTATTCTTCATTCTTGGTTGTCCATCCTTTATTTTTTAAGTCCAAGTTTTGTATTAAAACGAGAGTCGACACCACCAGCACTCCTTTCTTATATTGAAGCAGATTTTTCATTCGTCTTAATACAAGTAAAAGTTGTCTTCAACGTGTTCCGGTTTAAAACATTTTAAGCACTTAACAACCTTATACCACCATCATCGCTGTTGTTGTATTATGCGTGCGGTACTTTATCAATTAATAAATTTACCCAAAAACACCATTTTTCTCTTATTGTGTAGTTCTTTTCACGCTCATTCTCTTCTTTCTCTGGATGCATTAACTAAAAATCTGTCACAGTTTTCCAGAGATAAAAGATAATGCCTGAATTTACATTTTTACTTCGTGTAGGCAAAGCGTAAACATTTCCTTGGAAGATTTTTTAATAAAAAATGAATTTTCTTTAAACGTGTGATTCCGTACAAAAATAATATTCGTACCCCTGTGTAATATTGGTAATACACAAACTGAACGTGCATTTCGACGGTGGTAACTAACAATGGGCCAGCAAAAGCATGTCGTGTTGTAAGAGATGTGAAAACCACAAACCTTAGAGAATCCTCCTTGTCTTGAGACCTCTCGTCTCATATTCTTGGGAGTAGAAAAGCTTCACAGAAAGAGATGATAAATAACTGGGAAACTCTTGGGCGTTTTTCGGCAGAGAATACTGAAAATATTTTATGTGATGAATTTTTAATGAATTTCAAATGTAGTAGTACCTCCATATCATCGTCATATCATTCTATCCTTAACTCTTTACGCGTCTCTTCCAGCTCCCGAGCCAAGTGAAAAGTCGGCAAAGGAGATGAGAAGACTACACGTATTCTTACTTTACCTACATAAATTGAGCGCAGTCAGCCGATCCAAAGTTGTACATATACTATATATGTATATATGCTTGAGGAGAATGAACGTAAAGAGAGAAAAATTCATTCATTTTACTTTACTTGCGTTTTTCTGGGAATTTTTTTTTCCGCCGTGTGTGTTGCTTTTTACCATACTCATACATTTATGTATAATATATTATGCATGTACATTATTTTATAAATGATATCATAATATCAACATCATCATCATATTCATATGAACTACTTTCTTATGTTTTAGTAACTGTGTACATCTCTGAGTGAGAGCTATCTTTGTCACGCTTCATGATCCAAGTTTAGTTTTGGTTTATTTTCATATACAGAGAAAAAGTAAAGTGATATTATTCATTCTTTTTCCCTATTGTACTTAGGTATAAAAACCGTTTTAGGTACATAAAACAACAATATAAATGAGACTTTCTGAATCTTCTCTTCATATTTTGTTACTTACTCCACTTTGTTTTTTTTCTGAAAACGACCATTTTTTAAAAGATTTTTTTAATGTGTAGAATTCACGGAGCGCTGGAGAATGAAGGGCTGGATGCTCATTTCTCTTGGTGTGTTCTCATGTGAAAAAATGTCCATTCACCATGAAAATTGGTGAATCTGTAACCAACGCATAAGAGTTATTATGATGGCTCCCTCCCTACATTCTATATACCAATCACCTTTAATTCAAGAGTTTATATATAAAGTATTGCAGCACCATTGGAAGATCATGACAATCCTTTGTACTATACAATCCTTCCATACAGTGCTTGTGATGATGCGTCCGTACAGTTCCTATATTGGTAGTGTGTGCCTTTATGTATGGTGACTGGTGACGATGACACATGAACCTGAGCTTCACAGTTGTCGTCATAAAGAAGAGAAATCTTATACGGTTGAAGGTACAATTGAAGTGTGTAGATGACTTTGCCATGAGACTGAGACCATTATGAATGTATTGGGTGCAGTTTTGGAAACCGTACATTCTGTAGAGTTTGGAATCGGGATGTTCCATGCATATGCAGTGAAAATACTATATACTTTACTACTGTAACTAATAATGATAATGCGTTGCTCTCTTGTCGTAGTTTCTTTTTTGAAGAAAAGAGAAAAATGAGATGAAATGCAAGATGCAACTTTTGGCTTAATAATAGTAACTAACGGGACGGCAACACACGGACATGCTTTGATTTGAGTGAAACCGAAGATAAAGGAGTTCCTCTGACTATTATTGCATTGCTATTGTGCATGCGGAAAGAGGCGAAAAATGAGACAAAGTGCATCCTTTTTTCTACACAGACAGAGATCATAAGTGAGAAAAAAACCAGGGTAAAAAGCAAAAAAACACTCGTTTTTCTTCGTCTTCTTATAGCTCTTCATCATCATAATATGTTATATTTTACTGAATGAGATGCTACTTTTAACGAGAAGCAAAAGGGGAATATTAAACAAGTAGATAATATTGTACATCTCAGTATGCTACTACACTATAGTGTATAATATGCATTTTAGTACCCAATTGGAGGGAAGATTCTTTTCATCTCACAATACAAAATACGTATATACTTACCCTGCAGTGGTGATCTTTAGACCTAATATTTCCCTGTCTACATTCGCTCAGTATGTGCATATGATCTAGTATTATTTCTTGTGTAACAAATTTTATCTTCGTTTCCCTCTTTATTTTTGCTCGCATGTAATGTATTTCAAATTTTATACGCTCATCATCTTTTTTTTCTTCTTGGTTCTTCGTATTCTCATCCGAGATTTTCACCCTCTGTTTCTTCCGCTGCTGTTTTGTGATCTGCCAAGAAAAAGAAAACGGATCCAGCGTTTATGGGTAGAAATGAGAGTCTCCAAAAAGAATAGGAAGAAAGGGAATATTAAGAATAAATGTAATGTTTTGTGAATGTAAGTTGTCCGTATCTTTGTATCTGCTTATCATCATCATAAGCACGATGATGGTAATAGGATGGATGGGGTAAAAAATGCACACGAGCGGTAGCAAAATGCATTGCGGGGTTGTAAAGATGATGATGATGATGATGATGGGAAGTACTTCCTTCCCTTTTCGCTTTCTTTCTCTCCCTTCATGTTTTCCTACTGTTGCGGAAAGGGAATATTATTATGATTATTATTACCATCAAGGGGGAAAAGGAGAATATGGAGTAGAGAAAGCGAGGAAGAAAAAAAAACTTTTGAAAAAACATGATGACATATTTTTGTACAAAATATCGTTGTAACAGGCTAAATAATGATGTGCAATGATAAAAATGGGATATCTTTTTATTTCATTTCTTTGGAGCAAACGAGGAGTAAAAATGAGGGTGGTTGTTACTTTGGTTGGTGATGACGATGGTGGTGAGTAGGTATAATAATATAATGACGCCGATGCCGGCGCTCCGTGATGTTGTACAACAAGATGTAAAATGAGTCATTTAAGGAGGCGCAAGGGAAAGCAATATAAACGTCACACAGAATGAAATGTGAAATGAAATGCAACGCAATGCAACTTTGATTGCTACAGGCTATTTCGTAATGTTCTTTGCTGAGATTGGTTTCTACAACTTGTAAACGAGTGGAAAAAGAAAAAAATGAAGAGAGAAAAGCGTAGGAAGTAAAAATGCGACTCTCGATCTTTCACTTCTTTTGAAGTTAAATTATGCTCACTGAACGTTTGGAAAAACTCGTTTTAATAAAAGGAAATGGAACTGACTAAATGCACTATAACTTGTTCTATTTAAAGAAGAATGTAGGTTCTAAAATGTAGAACAATGCTTGGCACTGCAACTAATTATTTTAAAACGTTTTCGCACACTAAATGAAATGGTAAACACGGTGTAGTAGAAGAAAATAAAAGTAAACATCCATACATTTTGCAGAATACCTAATATCATTTTTTTATCTACATTTTCCCCAAAAATGCAATTACCTTTAAATCACAATAGTGTTACATATGTGCATATATGCTTAACTGCAGTAAAGTGGTTACATATGCAAAATATGTATTACTATATCAATACTTTGACAAAAAACAAGCGAATCGGGATCAACAGACAAGAAAAAATCATCAGTTATATTTTTCAAACAACAACGCTGATGTAGTAATAAGTTGAGATCAGAATGAAAAATCATCTTCTACAGTAGAACTTATTTTCTAAATAGAAAAACGCTCTTTTAACGTGACAGGCGGATCTGACTTGTCACAGTAGTCACCAATTCATTTGTAAATTAAGTATTTCGACTTTTACATTTCCTCTGCAATAAACTTACGTTTGAGTGCGTCGCATCGCGTCGCTTTTTAGTTTTAACTGTTTGCGTAATAGTTTTTTCCCCTTCCGAGGGCGTCTTTCTCATTTTCTTAACCCGAATAAGGAGAATGGTGACTGGTATATATATTTTTTCTCATCATCATCATTCTTGAGTAGAAAAGTCAAAATACTTTAATGAGAAATTACGCTATGTTAGAAATCATAGGAAAGGGAAAACAAATTCTATCATTGTACATTCTAATTTACTCTCAAGGCTGAAAAAGAGTGATGCATACCCACGAGAGATGAGATGTAAAATGAGACAAGCTAAAGAATATGATATACTAAACAAGTAGTGGACGTGTTTTTCTTTGCCGTGTTTATACACTAACACGAAAAATCATGAAGAATAAAGAGTCAAAGGGGAAAGACAGTTCCGAAATGACGTTACTTTTACTAATATAAGTCATTTCCGTAATTAAATTCGAGTATATAAACTTAACCCTGGTAAAACTTTTCTCCAACTTGCAACAAAATGAAAGAAATATCTGACTAGGGACTCAAAAGAGAAAGACAAATCGTTAGAATAGTTTCATGTAATGCATGCTTAATAGTTTTGATGTGCGAATAAACTACCACGACACTGAAGTGTACACAGTAAGAAGAGAAGACATTAGACCAAAGGAATGAAATAAGTAAACTGGATGACTGACATATCTTCTACTGTAATTCATGAAGTAAACAACAATAATAGTTGCTTTAATTCTCTGTAGTGCGTTTTCCCTTGATTTTCTACAAAAAAATTTTCTAGCATGGAGAAAGTAAACCACTTTGTTTAAACTTTCATCCAGTTTATCCGTTGAAAATCGCGATATCTATTACTGTGCACTGCATACTAAAATTTAATCGGGTCACGATCGGTCAACTGTACACCCTGTCTTGCATTTGGAAAAGAAAAGGAAAGACACACTTTTAACGCCTCCAATCCAAAAGTAACAAATGCGTGCCATAAACCAGAGTTAATGTCCCGTTTTGCGAATAATGATAAGTATGGCTGCTGTTATTACTTCACATAACGAAGTCTTATTGTTGACAAAACTTTACCTAAATTTTAATTTTCAGTGGTTCATTAGTATTCAAGGTACTCGCAATCAGTGAAATTTCAATCATAAGCTCCATTTTGGGAAATTGTAACGAAGCGGATCAATATCTTAAGATTAGATATGTTTGTGTAAATTACATTGTTACTTTCGGCACTAACCGAAAGTTTCCATGAACCAGACATCTAAAATGAACTAAGATTTCCGCTTGAAGGTTGAAATGTTCAAGCCGAATGAAGAAGAAAGGAATATGAACCTACTTTCAACTTTAAAAAAAAACAAGGCAGTGCGCTGACCGGCCACCATCATTAACTTAATCCTGATAGACAAAAGTATTCTGCAACTGCAAGCATGAATAACAAAAGAAAACTTAAAACAGCTTTCACTCACTTAGTATCTACCAGTTTTAGCCAACAACAAAGAACAGTAAACTTTAAAGTTTTGAAGAATGCAAAAATCATCACAATAACAATAAAATTGCCTTTTTATACTGCAAGCCAAGTAATAGAAAACCAAGAAATTTTTTACAAATATTATGGTCATCCCAGATGAAAACAAAGCAGAAATTGATAACATTCATAGAGGAAAAGAACATTGAGGGCTAAATGTGAAATGAGTTTCTGCGAAGAACAACAGTATGTGCGAGCCGGAGCTACTGTAAATATTTGCAATTTTTGGGGAACGTGAGTCTTTTGTACTGTATCGTGTAAATATTTTATGCAGCATTTCTTTAATTACAAGCAAACTGACTCAAAATGTATTGCTCGCCATATATAAAATGTAGGTAAACGCCAGACGAAGCCAAAATTCTTAAATTAATGCATTAATTTTTGTCTTTCTGTGTTTTCAAGTACTGAATAAAATGTAGTTTTTGTAGAATTACTGGCACGTGCAATGTGTGATCATCTCTGCTATGATCTAATTTCTGGAAAGGGACATGATGCATTTCATTACTACAATATAAAGTTTCACACAGGAATAATATGTGCAGCAGCGCAAATGCATAATTACATCGTGACAAAAGTCTTACATGCAAGCTGTGCTGTTTGAACAGTCTAGCCTAACTCTATATTGACATGAATGTTATTAAGCTAGGGCAAATGTTATGCAAACGATGAGAACTGGTACAACATGATGCGTAACAGCGGGTGGTGGACTGTCACTTAAAAAATAGGATTCGTCCGCGTTATTCCATCCGTCCGTCCTTTATGTTGATGGATTTCTGCTTTACAGTCAGAAGATTTGATATTATCTCGTTGTGATATGTACAATGCACAATTCGATAATACAAAAGTGTAGATATATATCCAACTGCATCTTCCAGTACATGTCCTTACTTTGCAGATAGACATTCTTGGTTTATTCTCCTATGCAGGCATAAAAATTCTTATAATTTTTCGGGACCCTGTAATTAAGGGTGGATATTTCGGTTTCAGTGTATGCCCTCTCCATTGCTATACCCTCTTACGTTAATCCAAAAATTTCCAGGGACCTAATGTCCCGAGGGTCGGAAGATTTTCCATCATTGCTCTTGTGCTTGTTAGTTCACTACAGTCGGCTGATCCATTTTTGGAGGGAGTATTCTACTTCTCTATATCCGTATTCCGTATACTAAAACTTCCTCTCACTCTTTCGCACTTTTTAATATGCATGTTGCTGTTTAGTCATGCAGTATGTTTGTTTCTTTCCATCCCTTTTCTATGACTCGAAATGCACGTTTCCAGTTCCCACTAGCTTTCTACTTTAGGCAGTTACCTATATACATATATTGCTGATGTTATGTCTTGTTGGTTCCCTGCTTTCCATTTTCTCCCCAATTCCCATTCCACATCCCGTCGTCGTCTTCCTAAGTAATAAAACAACATGATGCATGTTAATTAGATTCTCTCCTGTAAATTACACCCATCGATTTTTAGAGGGTTCCATTTGCATACAAATGCGAAACAAATTGCGTTTCAATATTTTCCCTGTAAAAAGCAACAAGAGGAGGACAAATTTACAAATATAAGTTTCCTCTAGGTACAACCTAAAGCAACAGTAATATGGTATCCAACTATCCAAGCATCCTGTAATAATATTATATAGCATTTCCAGTGACATGACATGAGTCATCAAGTCATCAAAAAATGAGTTACAACGATGCTCTCAACTTTTTATGCGACATTACTTATTAACTTGCTTTTTGTTTTACTGTGAACTTTTTGTGACTGCATAAGTGTTACATTTTTAGATGCGATAGTTTACACTTTACATTAATTACGCTCGTTTGCTTGCATTATGCATTAACATTGCGGTCGAGGTCCTTGACTTGAGGATGATGAAGAGGGTGAAACATACAGAGGTAATATGAATTCCCGATAAGAGGTGTTGGGCAAAAATTGAGTGTAGGACAGTTGAACTTGGTCCACTAGAAATAGCCTATACCTTCACAAAAAATGTATACCTACATGCCCATTTACTGAACAACAAACAACTTCCCAAACAATCTAAAACACCCTGCTCTCGAAAAAATACAAGTCATTCATAGACTCAAATCAAATATAACGTGTAATGATATTTACGCTTTAGTGCATAAACTGCATTGCATCCGTAAATGAATGGTCAAGTAAATACAAGTAATATTGTAATTTTGAAATTACATGTCACAACCTGACAAAATGATATATGAGTGAACAAAACTGTAATGAGAATAAATATTTTATTTTATTGTTATTGCCTTTAATCACATAGTTGAAACTGGGAATGATTGTGTGTATAATTTTACGATAATATGTGGTTTGAGCATAGCCCATAATATGCCATCATCCACTTTCACATACTGCCTGCAACAATGAAATCGAAGCTACATTTATCATCAGCTAGAACAACTATGGTGCTACTTTTCTCACTCGGCACTCAGTTCAAATGACAGGGCATGTCAGTCTAACTATATTTTTCACTCACGTGTATGGTAATTACAATCAGTCAAGTTATTGGTTACAGTTTTTTTCAGAATTTCCAACAAACTACGATGCTTGTCCTCCAGTGATTTTTCAATACGGCTCATTGAATTCAATCTACTGTAACTAAAACAGAGTAGAGGTGATGGAATCAAAAAATAACGAATATGAAATACTGGATTCTTATAGAGGAAAATTTTAATCAGTTTACCTTTATCCCATTTAAGGTCCTAACTTTTTCAGTACTCATAATATGAATGGTTTTTGTCTGAGTGAAACATGTTTATGTAATCAAACTTTTTTTATCACTAGCTATCAGTTTGTATTTTTATGCAGCGTAAACATTTCATATGAACAGTATGAAATCTTTGAGCAAGTAAAGCCTTATTTAACT